>NDGM011167162.1:0-27500 GCA_002564305.1 Octomys mimax | reverse complement strand
TACCTGTCAGGTTCACTTTCAGATTTTTACTAGATTTGCTTTCTGGTTTCTTTCAGAGTTATTTTCTGTTTTACCCTTATCAATATCTTTTATTTTTTCAGAATGGTTAAAATTTATATTTAGATAAACATCTTGAACCATAAAATATTCAAGTTGCATCTGTGCAGTAAGCAAGCAATAACAAGCACAACAAAAATAGCCCTCTAAACACAATCCAAAGTTTCTATAGCCTCCTTTCTCTTTACTACTTGTTTTAATCTATGTCAGTTACCAAAATAAGGTAACTTCCCCAAGAAATACCTCTAGATGGTACTTGTGGAATTTCAAGCAGCCTTTCCCAATTTTATCCCAGCTAGAATGAAAATTATCTTTAAAATGAAAATCTTAAAGCTATTATCATAGCTTATGTATTTAATTCTTGCAATTACTAAGTAGCTGATAATCTAGATGATTCATGTAAAAATATTTTATTTTTCTGCATGCTATACTTCATTTCTCTAATCTCTATTTAAATATCCTGATATGTATTTGCTTACTGCTTTCTTACTATTAATGAAAGTGTTAGTAATATACTTATTATTCTTTGCGAATAGGATTCTTTACGGAGATAAATTTAAAATTACTATATCACATATTTATCAATTATTATACGCTTTTCTTTCTCCATCTGCACACCTATCACTTTGTCTAGAATTGTGGCATATTTTCCTTTCAACTATGTCATAATAAAAAAAAAACATTTCTCTCTTTAATTTTCCAGGTCTCTTGGGTTTCCTGAGACTCTGAGTTTCTGTTTAGTACCGACTACATATGTAGCCTACACGGACCCTTCACATTAGCAGAAATGCCCTCTCCACCTAATGCAGCTAAACTCCCATCTTTCCCATGAAGCACCTGCTTCACACCTTGCAGATGCTGTATCTGTATTCTACTTTTCTTCTTGTCTTTTGAAGACATAGAAGCTAGGACACACTTGCTGATGGCTCTCCCAAAATAATGCAAAACTCCCATCATCTTTTACTCTTTAATTTTTTACTAATCACAAAGAGAGATTTGATTTCTTTATTATATCATGCCCATTGTATCATTATTCATTCTATCCACCAGAGAATTGCTGTACATGTTTTACTGTCTTCCTTTCTCTTTCATTAATTTTTTCAAAATTATCACCTGACACACAGAGCCTTACAAGTTTGCTGATCTATTACACATGCCATGTATTTAGACCATTATTAGAAAAGCTACCTTTAGCCATGGTAAGATATTCCATGTCTACAAAATGTAAACCCACATTCATTAAAAAGAAAAAAAGTTAAAGTGAAGGAGAGAACATTTGCAAGAAAGCATAGTCCTGTATTTCTGAAATTATTTTAGTCAGAGCACAGGTACATTATGTGCTGTAAACACTTTCCTATAATACAATATGCTCTGAATTGGTACTTTTAGTGCTCACAAATGGAAGAAAGAAATAATAGCTGAGGGGATGGAAATTGCTGACCGATTGTGTTGATTATATACATTTGCTATAGGGTATTCTACATAGTGCCTCCTGTCTATTCCACCCAGCCATTTTGTTCCATGAAGAGAAAAATTATAATGCTACCATTTACAGGATACTCTAAACTTTTAAAATAGAAATAAATAGATTTTGTAAATGTTTCTCTTAACCCTGATAAAATAAAATGTTCATAGCAGGGTGTCTGGTAACAAACTGTCTTCTGAAATTGCGACAGGACATTCAACATGCCTACTGGCTATTTAATTTAATGGGATTTTTATTAGTGTACACACACTAGTTATTTAAACCACAGGGGTCTTTCCAGGTATAGGCACAAAAAGAAGAGAAAAGAAAAATGAAAAGCTACGATTTCTGTTTTTAAAATTAAATACTTACATTTTGTATTCATTTATTTAAATTACATTCCTACTAACTTGGTTTTCAAAAGTATTAGGTGGGATATAACTTTCCACAGGTACAAACCAATATGAAATAGAAAGGATTTGTTGTTAAATTATTCATTTCTTTCTAACCCAAACATGGCATGATTATAAATACTTCGTGAATCAAGATTATTAAAGCATGACAGCAGAGTATAGCCAAAGAGAAGTAAAATGTATCTTTGTACATATCTGTGTGTGTCATTATATTTTATTTTCTTATGACTCACCTAATGCCAAATATATATATATATATATATATATGCATATATATCCATACAAATATATAGTGAATTTCATATATGATGCCATATTTTATATTAATAACTATCTTCTAATAAGAATTCAAAAATTTTCAGATCTTTGCAATAGAGATTACATTTAGTTGAATTAAAATACATGTGTTTAATGAAGTAGCCCAAAGGTAAGTCTTTTTTTTTTTTTTTTTTTTTTTCAGTCCTGGGGATTGAATTCAGCACCCTGTGCTTGCCGGGCAAGAGCTTATTCTACTCAGCTATCTCCCCAGTCCCAAGTAAGTCTGTATTGTCACATGGATGTTTTGAGACTAAAAAGACAGAAATCAAAAAGAGAAAATCTTTTTTATTTTTACCATTTTTTCTCAAGCATTTCGTTATAGCCCTACATAAATTGTTTCCTTGAACTGCAATTTAAGATTATTCAGTGTGAGAAGTCAGAATATATGAAAACCAGGTATGAGGCTGAGGCAGAAGGACTGCACAAATCAAGGTGAGCCTGGGCTATAGAGTTAATTCAGGGGCAGCCTGAAATATATAACAAGACCCTGTTTTAAAAAGTAAGTAAATAAGGGGCTGTGGAGATGGCTCAGTGGAATAAGAGCTTGCCCAGCAAGCACAAGGGCCTGTGTTCAATCCCCAGTTCTGAAAAAAAAATAATAATAAATAAGTAAATAAAAATAAATGAAAGACTCATTTGTGCACTTAAATTTTTAATTCCAGAAGACTGAATCTCTTTTATAGAAACACACTTTGCCACCTAACAAGTAGGATATACCCACATGACACAAGGAGGCATTTTGAACATTTGCATAGTGAAGAATCTAAAGCATTGAAGGGAGAAGACGAATGCCAATGACCATACATGAAGATAAAGAGGAGGTAGGGTTTTAAAAACAGAAGGGCAAATTATATTCCAAATCAATGCTTTTTCATGATCTTTGTATGCCCTCTTCAAGTTTTAGTAGTTCCTGAAAATTTAGCTATATGCTTTTTTGCAAACTGTCAATATTTCTGCATGGCTTATTAGCCAGATTTGATGAAATGCATAATGTATCATCCAAACCAACCAACTTCCAAGATGCAATATTGTATCAAATTCATTGACATAAAGTATTAATAATGATAAATAGACAAGCGCTGTTTATCTAAAAAAAATAACACAAAAGGTCACATTTATCTTCAATCATCCAACTAAAACTTGGTTATATCATAATTGCCCTAAGAGGGCCTATGCATCAGTGGTATAAAACTGCAAACTTGAGACTGGGATGCAGAAGGGTCACCGTAACTGTTGGGCCACCCTGGACTACATAGCAAGACCTTGTCTGAAAAGAACAATAAAACATAGTATAACGTTCAACAGCAGATTGCAAAAATGGAAAGCTTTCTAAAAGACAGATGTGAAAAAATACTACTGAAATAACCATTCTTTCTACAGGAAATGTGATAGCAACTCAATTAGAATGATAAGGAAATGTTACACGTTAAAAAAGGAAAATAAGAAAACTACTAGAAAAAAGTGAAATAAATGAGACTGACTCAAAAAGTTGGAATTTTCATTGATCTTTTTTAAGTTTAAAAGGCTTCCAACTTGTTTCCTTCTTTCAAAGAAGATTGACTTATTTTCTTTTAGCTGTCATAATTATTTCATGGCTGACATATGGGTCAATATATTGATATCTCTTGTATTCATCAGAAGAAAGATGAAGAAACAACTTGTGGGAGAAGTTAGTGTAAGACACAGTATCAGCAGATGGTCAGTAACTCAGATGTTGGTTCGCAGGCTTTTCCTCTGCATCTGTGCACAAGATGATGCAGTGCTACTTCCCCATTGTGATTCAGAAAGCTCATTCTAAATTATTCAGCCCACAGATACAGGAGAAGGAATTTAACTCCCTGAAACATTGCATGTACCTAATTATCATACATGCAAATTGTGTGGCTGCATTTTGTTTCTGATTTGTCAAATGAATACAAAATAACAGCAATATTCCAGCAAAGACCTTACTCATCCAGTTATTTTGGCAATAATAAAGAAGATAAAGTTCCTTTGCTTTTATTCTGAGGACAGTATCATATGAAATAAAATGTTTATGTTCCACTTACAGTAACATAAGTTTAAACAAAAACCTCTACTTATATGAATATCTATCTATCTATATATATATATAGATATAGATGTGTGTGTGTGTGTGTGTGTGTGTTTGTAATCTAGGGAAAGGTCTACAGGGTGTTCAGGGTCTCATTACTAGATCTGACTCATAGTGACCCTCCTGTATACAGCCTCCCAAGAGCTGGGATTATAGGCGTGCACCACCACACCCAGTCTCAATATCCATCTCAGCGAGCCCCTGGAGGTGGGGCTGGGATGGTAGGCCTGGGGATTGAACCCTGGTCCCTGCACTGCTTGCAGGCACTTTAATCCACTGATCCATTTGACTGGCCCTATATGAACATATTCTAGCTTTAGCATAACGCAAGGGTCTTAGCATCCTAAGTCCTGAAATAATTCTTTAAATAAGTGTTTTATTTTTATTGGGGAGAGTAAATTACAGACTAAAGATACAAGCTTTTAATCAACATTTAGGCTTTACCACATTTATTTGAATATGTGTTTTAGTCAAGTGTTTATGGAAACATGCACAAAAACTGCACAAATACATTAAAGCCAAATTGTATTTGAAAAAGGATTTTATCTTTATCCAAACTGGTTAACAAAAGATTACATTTACCTTTGCAGCTTAAACAAACAAAAAAAGTGTAAAGGACAAAAGATACGACATAATTATTTTTGAGACACAGACCAGAAAACACGGAGGTTTAATGATCTCTAAAGGACAAAAGAAAATATGATTCAAGCATCTGTTCTGACTTGTAGGGAGAATCCTGTGCACAATTTAAGAAAGGAAAAGATAGGAAAATCCAGTGAAAACCCCAAGCTGAAGAGGCAGAAATGAAAGTCTGGAGAATACAAGTGTTTAGAGCTTATGGAGCAGAACGGTGGAAGGAGTGGGGCTCATCATAGCTGAATTCTTGGTATCTGAAGAGTAGTCCCATCATTGAGTTCATATAGTATAGATATAGATATAGATATAGATATAGATATAGATGATATATAGATATCGATATAGATGATATAAATATAGATGATATAGATACAGATTATATAGATGATACATATAGATACAGATATAGATATAGATAGAAATAAATGATATAGATAGAGATGGAGATGAAGATGAGTTAGAGATAGATGATGGATGATAGATAGACAGATGCAGATAGATAGAAATGATATAGACGCATCTATGTGCTATATTTGAAAACTTTTAATCCACTCAAATATTGGGTATTGGGAACAGTGGTCAGAAGTATACAGAGGATTTGCTCAATAACTACCAATAAATGAGGCAGAAATTAAAAGCCACTGTTTTCCTACTTGCAAAAGTATTTAGTTACTAAGTTATACACCAAAATGAGGCTTAGGAATATTTATACATCTAAAAACACATCAAGAAGATATCTAGTTAAATATACAGTATTTAGTAAACATGGTGAGGATTGCAAAGAAGTTGGAAAACATTGTCTTTGATATTATTAATAAAACTCAAGTTAGAACTCACAGATGATGGAATTGGCAGACATTAGATCAAGTATTATTGCAGTATACTATAGTTTTAAATTTAGTTATGAAATATGCATAAAATTCAAAGATAAAATTAAAATACTGAAAAGTATTTAAAAGTGAAAAGTACAGTGAAAAGTACAGTGACATCCCATAGATGATTATGAATGTAGTACAAAATGTATCTCACATGTGAGGTGGAAGAGTAGAATTTGGCCACAAAAAGAAGGGTATTTTGACATTTGTAGGAATATGGAAAAATCTGGAAGACATTGTGGTAAGTGAAATTATTCAGGCTCAAAAATCTATATACTAGGGCTGGAGAAATAGCTGAGTGGTACAGCATCTTCCAGGAAAACTCAAGATCCTGAGATTAAATCCTGGTGCAAAAAAGAGAAAAAAATATATAGAATGTTCTCACATAAAAAATAAAATTATTGAATTCATAGAAATAGAGAGTAGAAAAGGGTTTGTAGGGATTGGGGTAAATCGTGCAATGTTAATTCAAGAACACAAATGTATCAATAAGTTCTGTAGATTTAGTGCACAGTACCATGATTACTATTTATCACTCACTTTTCAAAATGGGTAAGTATTAAACATTCTTTGCACAAAAGTGTAACTACATAAAAAATTTTCGCAATCATTTCACAAAGTATACGTTTATCAAATATCACATTGAGCACCCAGAAAACGTAAAATTTCAATTATCTCTAAGTAAAAATGGCAGGGGTCTCTGCCTATCAAAATAGAGTATCGGTAATAATAACAATAATGCTGATGATTATAAACAAGGGAAGATAATTAAGGAGGTGATGGAAATACGTGGCTTGGATATTACTGGTAGGCATCTTATGTGAATATTTATAACCCATATTTAGCAAATGTGATGAAATATTTAACATCATGCATAGCATTCTGGTCTAAAAGAAACTAAATTTCTATAAATGAATTTATATGAATAAAAGTATGTTAGAGTGCTGGAGGTATAGCTCAGTGGACTAAGTGCTTGGTTAGATAAGTGCAAGGGCCAGGGTTCAATCCCTGGCACCGCATGCCGTGCCAGTGTCGACTCATGCACACAGAGCTGGTGATGCACTCCAGGCATGGTGGTGCATGCCTGTAATCCCAGCACTAGGGAGGCAGAAATCAGGAGGATCAGTGTGAGTCCAAGCTGTGTAGTGAGACCCTGCACAAAAAGAAAAAAAAACACTTAAAAATAATGTTGTTGGGAATGGGGAGATAGCTCAGCAGTCTAAGCACCTGCCAGGCAAGTTCAAGGACCCGGATTCAATTCTCAATACTGCATGCCTTGCGGCCACAAAAACCAGGGTGCACTGTGCCAGTCACTGAAGCCAGGGGTAGTATTGCACCCCTGTATTCCCCGTGCTGAGGAGGCTAAAACAGGGGGATCACTACATCTCTGAGCTGCATAGTTCGACCCTGTGCCAAATAAATAAATTAAAAAAGTTATGTTTTCCTCTCGCAAGTGCTTGTTTTTTTAAAATGTATTTTGTTGTTACAGTGTCTGAGCTATCTCTCCAGCCCCATTCAAGTGCTTTAAATAGGCTATAAATACTAAATCTCTGTGGAAAATACCCAAGGACTTGGAAAGTAGATAAAAAATTAAAAGCACATTCTTAAGGGCTCATATATCAAAAAGATAAAATGAAACCATAATTAGAAAGAGTTTGAACATGTAAACTTTTGTGGTGCCCATTACAACATGTATATGGATAAATTTTTGATACTAAAGTCGCATACCTGAAAGTCTCAAAACAATAGTCTGAGTTTTCCCCTTCAAGGAGAAAGGAAATAATGAGGTCAGATGGAAATCAAAGTAATACAAATTAGGAAGTTCAAGATTGTACAATTGTTTAAAGAAAGAAGCCAATCTCTCTTTGTTCAAATACAGCCTGATTTTCTGTGTAGAAAATCCGTGAGTTCTATTGTTTAAATGCTACTTGACTTTATGCAAAAGTTTTACAGGTGCTATGCAAATCAGGCTGTAAAAAAGCCAATTTTATGTCTATACACTGTCACAAAGAGTCGTAAATAACAGTACCTCACACTATCACACAAAATATGAAATATTTAGGGAAAAATTTGACAAATGTTCAAGACTTGAACACAGTGAGATAAAATGAAATTTGCTTAGACAAACTAATGGTAATCCAAAACTGTAGAAAGTTAGATCATGCATGTGGGTAGGGACACTCAATATTGCTATAATGACAGTTCTCATAATTGGATCTGTAGATTCACTGCAATGCCAGTCAGTACATCAGCATGTTCCCATTGTATAGATTACTTTAAAAATCAGATGGAACCTGAAAGCCCCTATACCTAAAAAAATCTTTCAAGAACAAAAATGGAGAAATTACACTGCTTGATTTCCCAACTTCTTTTTAAAGTTGTGGTTTTCCAATTAATAACATATGCTAGAGAGGCTACAGGGCAAAAGGAATCCTTCTCCACCACTGGTGGGAATGTATACTGGTACAACCACTATGGAAATTAGGGTAAGACTCTCAAAAATCTAGGACTAGAAATCCCATTCAACCCAGATATTGTGCCTCTGATTACTTTCCTGAAGTCATGGTTTGCAATGAATGTGGTATTGGTGTCAACACAGCTAAATAAACCATCTAGACAGAAAGGTCAGTTTCTAAGTAATGTACATATATTTGTACATATACATATTCACTGATTATGAATGCCATTCACTGGGGAGGACAGCCTACTGAACAATTACTGCTGATAATAAATAATCCTAAATTGGAATGTTAGATTTATGCCTTAAGCAACAAATACAAATGCAAACTCTGAAATTAAAAAATTGAATTCCAGCATTTTTAATACTAACCTAGCATTTTAATAATCATCTGATATGAAAATTTCTTAGAAATTAAAAAGTTAAAATAATAAGTAATAAGTGGAATTTTACATTTTAAAAATGTGCTTTTCTGAAGATACTGTCAAGGAACTGAAAGGAAAAAGTTTCTCTTCAAAGCAAGTAGCGTAACTATAGCTTATGTTAAAAATGTTTAAAAACTCTAAAAATCTATAATAATCTAATATTACCAAAATATTTGAAAATAGTACAAAAGATAAATGAATATAATATATAAATAATATATATCATATATATAACATATATATATGATATATATATATATATATATATATATATATATATACATTACTTTTAGGAAGACACAATACTGTAACCATAGTGTACTCCTAATAGTTTGGAAATTCTTAGAAAGATAAACACAACTACCAAGTGTTCTACCCAACCAGTTCTAACATTTTAAGCCAAAGAAAAATGAAGCAAAATTTCATAAAAGACATATATATCCATACAAATGACTCTAATAATTTTATTTATAATAGATTTAACCTGTATTGAATTTAATTTCTTTTTCTTTTTCTTTTTGTGGTAATGGGGATTGAACTCAGGACCCTGTGCTTGCCAGGCAAGCACTTAGTCTGCTGAGCTATCTCCCTGGCCCCTTAAATTTCTTATGAGATGTCTATGTAAAGAAGGACAATTTTGTATCTCTATATTCAAAATAGTTAGGATAGATATACAGCTACTTTCTCTTAACTCAATGAATAGAAAGAGTTGTTCTATTAGTGTTTGTGGACAGGATATCATGTCTGCATCATGTGCTATGAATAACCACTAAGAAGACAACAATATGCAATGTACGAATTATTGAAACTGTCCTAATAATCAGTTTTGAAACTGTCTCATTGCTATTTGTTTCTCAATAAAATTATTTTTAAAAATTTGAAAATGTCAAAAAAGAAACCATAATATGTCCTTACATTACAGTATTAGTCATAAAATTAAATCATTTACTGAAAACTGCAGCATGAATCTCAGAATTATCTTATAGAATGAAACCAGACAAAATAGAGGAAATTTAATTACTCCTTAGAATCCATGTAGATACAAATTTCAAACGTCAAAAAGAATTTCTAATTAAAGGGAGTAAATTAGTGATTGTGGGGGATGGATGGGCACCTTGGCGGGACTGGGAATACATACAGGGGGCATGAGAGAACTTACATACACAGAAAACTGTCTTTCACACACACTCTCCTGTCCTTTGCCCTAACTCATCAACACTTTTCTATTAAATAAGTTCATTCCCTATTCCCAGTGTCTATTGTACCTTTCAGAATTTATTTTCTCTTTCAGGTTCTCACACTAAGGAGACAATATGATGTTTGTGCATGTAGGTTTAACTTATTTCACTTAAGAATATGGTCTCTAATTGCATCCATTTACCAACAAAAGACTCAAATTTGTCCTGTTTTATACCTGAATGACACTCCATTATGTAAAAACAACACCTCCTTTTATCCATCCCCCAGTTAATGGGCATGTAGGTTGTTTCCAGGATTTAGCTCTGACAAATTGCCCTGCTATAAACATAGGTGCACACTATCATTATGGCATGAGGTTTTTAGTTCTTCTGGAAAAACACCTAGAAGGAGAATAGCTGGCTTGAATAGGATCTCCAATACTAGCTTTTAAAGAAGTCTCCACACTGATTTCTGTAGTGGTTGTACCAGTCGGAACTCCCACCAGCAGTGGAGATGGGTTCCTTTTTCCACATAGCCTTTCCAGCATTTGTAACTGGCTGGCTTCTTGATGCTACCCATTCTTTCTGGGGTAAGATGGAATCACAGTGTTGTATTAATTGACAATTCTTGAGTAACTAATGATGCTGAACATTTTTTTCATACATTTACTTGCCATTTGTATTTCTTCATCTGAAAAGTGTATTTTTTTCTCAGATGCCCATTTTTGGATTGGAAATTTGAATGTGAGGTACCTGATATGCTTAATTATTTACATGCTGTAGATCGAGGGTCTCTGTTGGAGGGACAGTCAGCTATAAACAATGTGGGTCAACTCTTCTAAATTATTCATCTTTTGAAACAGTTTTTAATATTTCATTTTGATTTTTATGTCTTTTATGATAGCTTCTGTATTTCTTTTCTATATTATCATCTCCAAATAAAATCTGTTCTTATTTATATATTTAAAAATATTTGCAGTGACAAAATAAATGCACAGTTCTTGGAACAGGCAAAACTGCTTTGAAGCATAACTTATTTCTACTTCAGACAATGTTTGCTATCCTAATTAAAGTTAAGAAAATTAATTCAATCATGATAGATACGCATAAGAAAACTCATAAAGAATGTGATTACAAGGAGAAAGATCATTTAAGGATATTTTTCCAATTGTGGGAAAATGCTAGCCTAAATTTTGACAAAAGCTTCCAAGATTAAAAGTTTGAAGAAAATTTAGAAATGGTAATGGCTATATTTGTCCAGGAGTGTAGGGAAATAAGAGCTCAAAGTGATTACCAGTTTGTCTAGGTAACCAGACAGTCACAAAGGAAGGAGAAGTTTGGGATTGCAAAAGATAATCTCAGTCTTAATCATGGGGAGGTGTGTGTGTGTGTGTGTGTACGTGTGTGTGTGATTTTTAAGGTCTGCCAAATGTGACACTTTGGAATGCATATTAAAACCTTAGAAAAATGTAAAGGAATCTGGATAAACAATTGTGATAAATCAAAATATAGGTAATAGTGAACTGAGTCACTCAGAGAAAATTTTCAGCCTGAAAAGAGAATAAAAATCAGTTCCAGGTATAACATGAGACAAATTGATTGGAAAGGAATATTTCACATGCTATAATAAGAGCTAGGCACAGCAAAGACAGGCAATACTCATCAAATATGTAGGCACACAACTTCTTGCAGTTGAACTGGAACCACATGAACAATTCTGACCAATCAGTTATGAGTTACAGAAAGAAGGAAGACAACAGCTAATGTTAACCTATGGAAATTTCAGGACTCCTTCATTAATTCAACAAACATTTTCTTGCCTGTCCTGATGAAAATGACAAACATCAAAGTCATAAATTCCAGGAAAATGTTGATTTCAAGACAGTTAGTATACATAACCCAAGCACAGCTAAATTTTGCCTCAGCAATTGTGACTGATCATGTGAACCAGGAGAGAAACCAGCTAACCTAAAATATTCTTTCAAATGTTCGGTGATGAACTGGAGCAGAAAAAAGTGTTTGAACAATGCTAGAGTTAAAACTGTGCTATAGTTAAAAGTTTTTGGTAAATTAACCTGACATCGGAAAAATTATTAAAATGATCTATGATGGTGATGCCATTGAAAACGGCACTTTCATATTCACTACTATGTCTATATTTCTTAATATCATGTGATAATAAATGGAAATTATCTCAGAAATTTTATGCATCAAGGTAAACAACTCACTAATAAAAATTGAAAGTAATAAACAATTATTTTGATATGGATAAGGAAATTGTATATAAAATTCATTATTACTGATTTCATTTCTATTTGATGTAAATGTGTTTTTCTAAAACAATTTCCTTTTTATTTTTTTTATTTTTTAAAAAGAGTACAATTTAGAAGTAAAAGAGAAAGTTCAAGTGATACAGATTTTCCCTTAAGTAATATGAATTTCAAAGTATTTGTTGTAATACATAGTTATTACAACCAGCTATTCATTACCAGATATATACATGAAAAATTAGAAAAATAAAGGAAAAATAAAGAAATATATAAGAGATTAAGAAGACAAAAAGGAGAAACAATTGAAAAAAGGAGACAAAACAAATTAAAGTATTAAGTACTTCTTTCCATAGACCAGCAGAAATGTCCAGTACAGTTGTCCAAACCATCCTTCTCCTATAGAGAGATAAATCTCTTTATCCTACTTCCTCTCCTGTCCTTCTCAATTCAGTAACTCTTTCTTGTGAACAAGCTTATTCACTTTTACTGGTATCTATTGTATGTTCCCCTCTGATTCCATTGTTCTCTTTCAGGTTTTCAGAGTAAGGAGACATTATGATGTTTGTACATGTAGATCTGATTTATTCCTCTTGCCAATTAGATAGCTCAGCAGCACAGTAGCTTGCTTGACAAGTGCAAGGTCCCAAGTTTGATCCCCAGTACCACAAAAAAAAGAAATTATTTCACTTAAAAATATGCTCACTAGTTGCATCTATTTACCAAGAAACAACTCAAATTTATCCTGTCCTATAGCTGAACAGTACTTCATTGTGTAAAAATATCACATCTTCCTTATCCATTCCTCAGTTGATGGGCATATAGGTTGTTTCTAGGATTTAGCTATAAAAAAAAATGGGCTGCTATAAACATGGGTGCACAAAGCTACAGTCCAAATGGATCAAAGATTTAAATATTAAAATGGAAACAGTAAATCTTCTGGAGGAAAATATAGGTAGAAATCTTAAAGACATGAGGGTAGGTAGAGAATTCATGAACAAAAACCAAACAGCGTGGGAAATATTTCTACGAATCAACAACTGGGATGTCATGTTTTTCAAAAGGTTTTGCACTTCAAAGAAAATCTCCAACAAAGTAAAAAGAAAACCAACAAACTGAGACAGAATTATAGCTGATGGCAAGGCAAAAGGAATAAAAAAAATTATAGCTGAATGTCCTTCAAACAAAGACTTCTAATAGAACATAAAAAGAATTTTAAAAAATCAGGCCCCCCAAATTCAAAGACCCAACCCAAAAATGGGCATCTGAGATGAATATACACTTCTCAGGGAAAGAAATAGAAATGGCAAATAAATACATGAAAAAAAAATTCAACATCACTGGTTGTTCGAGAAGTAAAAATTAAAATAACAGTGAGATTCCACTTACCCCAAAAAGAATAGCTATCATGAGGAAGTCAGCCATTAAAAATGCTAGAGAGGCTGTGGAGAAAAGGAACCCTTCCGCACTGCTGGTGGGAGTACAGACTGGTACAAGCACCACGAAAATCAGTGTGGAGAATCCTTAAAATGTCTGAATTAAAGATCCCACTGAAGCCAGCTCTTCCCCTCCTGGGTATAATTTCCTTTTAATAATCATCAGGATTGCAGAATATAATTGCCTGAGGTGTATTTTTTTTTTTTTTTTTTGGCAAAACCTGGGATTGAACTCAGGCCCTTGCACTTGCCAGAGAAGCACTTACTCCACTGAGCCATCTCCCCGGCTCTTGAGGTATATTTTTAAACTATGCTTAATATATTTATTTATATGTGAAAACTTTTGGAATTTTTTTAGATAACTATGAAGTTTAATGTTAAATATCAAGTTAAGGTAAATGTAAGGTGCTTAAATGTCGCATTATGTATATTATCTAAAGTTCCTTTAATTTTTCGAAAGGAGAAATTTTACTTTTAGTAATTTTATATGGAAACATATTGAATCCCCATTGTTTTACTAGCATTTTCCTGATTTTTATGAATATACTTCACTGTATTTATTTCACCTTGTTAGAACAAACCATGTACTATAACTTAATTTGGTGGGAAGAAAATTCTATAGTAGAATTTCACATAGGGTTTCTAATTGAATTTAACTGGAACAAGACTAATGCAATATTTCAGCAGGTCTGAGTCAGTTTCTTGACTCTAAGGAGTATTACTTTACCATTCTTCCCCTGTCTAGGATTATAAAAGAATAAAACTGTCAAGGATTAGGAAACAAGCTTCTGCCTTTTCTTGGTAGTGTTTATTGCCAGTAAGGAGAAATGGAGATTTTTGAAGCACTGATGGAACTGACTGACAATTCCATGATGCTAAAGAGGGCCTCATATTATTACTTTGCCATTTATTGTCCTTTTCTGAAAGAAGTCTCTTCACCCCCTAAAAAAATACTTGCTGTGTTCAGTTAGCATACCCAAATGCACCTAGGCCAATCCTTTGCAACAAAAATGGGACAAGTAATATGAATAATCCGTATTTTTATGTGTATACTGAAGAACACTGAATTCTAGTTATGATATCTGAGACATACACCCCACATATATTTGTTGATTCCTTATCAATTAGCCAAAATGAATTGCTTACCAGTGTGTGATAGGAAATGGCACAGGATATAAGGATAATAGAGATCTGGTGCTCATTTGAGCATAATAAAATTGATAGAAGCAGTTGTACGAACAAGGATAAATGTAACAAAATGTAATACGCACTGTGATAATATTCTTCCCAAGGTTCTTAGCACACAAAGGAAAATGGCATCAGCAACCTTGAAGATCAGGAAAGGCTTTATGGAAATGTTTAAAAAATGAACCTTAAAATTTCACTCTGTAAGTGAAGTCACAGCAGAGCCTAAAGCCAAAGCTTTAGATAACATGCCATTGTATGTATGACTGAGACAGAGGCTCAGAGAGAGAAAAACTGGAAGGTGAGTATGGAAAAGTACCTAGAGAACAGGGGTTTGGTGGCCAGGGCTGAAGAAAATTGGCATTATTCTGCAGTCATTTAAGAGTTAAGAATTGTGTGCGAAAGTGCATCAGATGGAAGCTCCAGCTATCACAGTATATTATTCATTGGTTCAGTTTATTGAAATATTATTTCTATCTTTAACGTATTATCAGCAAAACAGTCGAGACATAACCGCACACTCAGAAAAAATGAGCTCTGAAAACCAGATCGTCTGGGTTCAGATCCAAATTTCAAACAGACATATTATCGTTCGGTTTCATTGTCAGTCAATTGGGCATAACAATAACATGGATGAAAATGAAGCTCAATTTATGGGATCATTGTGAAGACCAAGTGGTTCAATAGAGGAAAAGAATTTAGGTCTGGGAGCTAGCTTAGCAGCGCAGTGCCTGCCTGTCAAGCGCAGGGTCATGAGTTTGATTCCCAGGACCAAAATTAACAATAACATTAACAATTTTGACATGTATGTGATAGAAATATGAATAATATATTATATAATATATAACTACCTGAGGTTTCTGAATAAATTGCAAGGTACTTATTTCCCCTTGTTAGAACAAATAATCTACTAGAACTTAATTTGTTTAGAAGTAAAGTCTAAGGCTGGGGAGATAGCTCAGTAGAAGTGCTTGTGTGGCAAGTGCAAGGACCTGAGTTCAATTCCCAGTTCCGAAAAAAGAAAAAAAAAAAAAAAAAGAAAGAAAGAAAGAAAAGAAAAAGAGAAGTAAACTCTATGATAATTAGAACTTCACACAGGGGTCTCATTGGCGAATATCATATACTTGTTAACATATGTTTAGTCTTCTATCGCCATAGGTTTGCATCCACAGATTCCATGAATCACAGATTGATGATAATTGAAATATATATATATATATATATATATATATATATCCTTATACTGTTTGTCTTTTAATTATTGTCATTTTCATTCAACCATAAATTATAATAGTGTTTACAAAGCTTTTGCACTGTATTATCAAAAGTGTAGAGTTGATTGTCTCAGTTACTTTTCTTTTGTTGCTGAGATATAATACCCAACACCCAAAATGAAAGGAAGGAAAGGTTTATTGAGCTCATGGTGTGGGGAGGTTTCAGTCCCTACTCAGTTGGCCCCAAGCCAGACTAGCAGATTGGCACAGGGCACAGCAAAACAGCAAAAACAAACGGGAGGAGTAGCAGCAACTGTGGACAGAGAGCAAGTCTGTCTCCCTTACGCTGCACTCGAGCCCTCTGGCCCAGGCCATGAGCAGCACTCACACCCGTTACCCCAGCAGGGCTCACCCGAGAGTCCCAGCACTGGATCATGAATTAATCACAGACTCTAGAAGTCTGTCCCATAACTGGGTGAGGCTTTGGGGGGATGACTAGACACAAACCATAAGAATGATTTGAAGTAAACAGGATCATGTATGTAGGCCACATGCAATGCCTTAGTGTTTTATTTAAGAGAATTGAACTATCTCAGATTTTTGTATCTGTGCTGAGAAGGATCCTTGAACCAATCTGTTGTATATGTCAAAGATGATTGTGTATGCTATCCAGGTGTGAAATTATCTGCTTAACAAAAAGGCTTTGGACCATGTTTCTTTAACAGGCATATATAAATAAATTCTTGTCTTCGTTCTTAAACATATTCATTTATTAAACCGAGTTATATTCTTTTAGCATAGAAAAAAGTTTTTAAAAATATAATCCAGTTATATTGGACAAGATGCCATAGTTCCTCTTTCATTATGAGGACAAAAATCTAATATTCACATGTTAAAGGGACAAGGTTTATTTTAGCTCACATTTTGTAGAGATTTTAATGTATTGTGAGCTGGCACTGAGGCAGCATGGCCGAGGAGAAATGGTTCATGGTGTAGTGGATAGGAGGCAGCAGCTTTCCTTCTTCTTCACTTAAATTCTCTTCCATCCATTTTAAAAGCCTATTGCTTGGGTGGCACCACATCCTGGGTGGGTCATCCCTCCTCAGGAAATCCACCACACACTCCGAGAACCAGGCTAAACCAATCATTGAACTAATCCAGTGCCACACATCCATGATCCAATCTCCTCCCAAATAGCCCACCTATGAATGCATGAGGCTTTAGGGAGACATCAAGAGATAATCCATAACACAATGACTGCCATTGCTTCAGTTGAGATTATGAAAAAAAGATAATCTGAGATAGATGATGATAGATAGATACATGTTGATGCAGTTTAATTTGGAAAATTTTATCCAAGATGGTTGTATTAATTGAATTACCAATAATGCCTTATATCAATGTTCAAAATTGATGTCTATTAAAATGTATTTACAGGTAATGCATACGTTCCTAAGATTGCTGATGTGAGGAATTGGACTGGGAGGAGCAAAAATCACATAGAGAAAAATCTAGTCAATATTTCTGCCAAAGTGAAGTGAGAAAGAATTTCTACAGCATGAGTTAACATTGTACACATTGTTACATCAAAATATGTATCCATAGAATGTATTTACTGTGTTTATATTATATACTATCATGTTATTGATATATCATACAAACTGTACAATATTTAATACTATTTGGAATGATTAATTTTACTTAGAGTCCTGAATGAATCTACCTAAGGAAAGATGTTATGGTGATCGAATTTCTGTGTAATTTCACAAATCTTCGTTCACTGAAATTCACACTTCAAAAATATTTTGTATTACAATTTTCATGAAAGTTGTAGTTTAGCTGAAATGAGAAACATGGCTTGAGAGTGTAGGCTGCATATTCACTAGTGGGAAAAGATGTCAAGGAAACTATGATACTGTGCTTTATGTTGTTTAGATTTTCTCTTTAGATCTATAAATGTTTATAATGATAATAATCTTTATAATAATAATGTTTATAATAATATTAAAATCTCATTATTTTAATGTATTTTCATTATTCCTCATCACCGACTGGAGATTACTCCCAAGACATATTGGATACTCAAGCCCCTGGATGCTAAAATCTCTTTCTTAAACTGGCTTTGCATTTCCATGTGAACTATGCATATCTTCCCCAGAACAGATGGCCCCTGATTTACAACACTTTCTTTTAAATTTTTAATTTAATTTTAATACATTACTCAAAAGTCAGTAATTCAACAGACAAGTTTTGAATGTTGTTTTGCATGGTGTTAGGCTTTAGATATTTGATGAACAACAAGTTTAATGTGTTCATTGGCAAGGACTGCTGCCAGATTAGAAACCATGTGCGAGAAAGCCTGCTATTCTGTGAGAGTAAGGAATGAATTCTTGGAGATAGAGAGTGGAGGAAGCCAGAGGAAAGCCAGACACAGCAAAGAGAGCTTTGTAATTCCTACTTGCACCTTTGAATTGTATCCAAAAAGCCGTGGGGGAAATGTGAGTCCATATGTTTACATCACTCTTTCAAATTCCCATTGCCACGAGTAAAGAAATGCGACTAAATAAGACTAAAATGTGCAGTTTTGAAAAACTGGAAATAGTAAGGTCCACGTGTTGGACTGTTTATAGAAATTTCAGAGTAAAAGGAAACATTCTTCAAACGGGCAAGAGTGATGACATCAGGTTCCATCTCTAAGATAAATAGATGCTAAAACCTGCTGGAATGGAAGTGTAAGAATTTTTAAAAATATCTCCAAGCTCAGAAAAGAAGTTATAGTCTGCAAGTGTGGAGAAATGTCATATGGCATTTGGTGTATGCAGTGCAGACAAACAAAAACCCCGAGAAGTGAACCAGTACCCACTAAGCAGAGCCAGCGCATCTCCAGGCAGCATCATCTCTTTCATCAACTGTAAGTCTGGCAGAGATTGAGGACTGGGTGAAATGGAGCAGGGAGGGAAAAAGAGACAGTCCAGGTGTAAGTCAGGAACCACAGTCTGTCCAATCAATTCCTGGAGTTGGTCCAGATTTTCACCTAACAGCAAATATAGAAGGAAGAACAAACAGGGCAGGAAAGCTCCAACTAGGCAATAATTCCTAATCATTTTTTTCCTTTCCAGTTATAGATATTCCATTTTTAAGTGCACATCAGCATTAACACCAACAAAATTCACAAGGAGCTTCCTAACTTCAAACTCTACAAAATAAAGAAAAGAATTCTTAAATTTCCCTGCCATCTATCTACATGGATTTCTCTAAGAGAAAAAACTGCTAGGGTTTTGTTTTTGTATTTATAAGCATATAGCCTTATAGCTGTTAACAACGAATGCCCCTTACTGAAACTAATGATGTTATGTCTGCCTTGAAATATCCTGCATTTTACTTCTCTATTTAAGAACTTGGATTAAAGCCTGTGCTTACTTTTCATGTAACATCATACAATCACTTTTTCTCTTTTAATCTTATGCCTAAAACCTTTTGTATTATGACTGATCAATCCTTTAATGAAAGGGGAGTTGACAGATTGTATCATCATCTGGGTAATTATGACTTATTTTCCTAAAGGACATGGGAGCTCAGAAGTGAAGTCAGGAAAGCCTTAAACTTCAAACAATCACCCTGTAGGTGTTCCTGTTGTCAGTAGCAGGGGACTCATTTTACACCTAATGAATGACTAATATAAGTACAGAGGTGTTCTGCTTTGAGAAAGTTAGCATATGTGGAATTCAAATGTTCTGAGTAGATGCTAAATTTTTATTAGTTTATTATATGCTTCTTCAATAATGAACTTTACTGCAATTTGATCAAGGTTCAATGTACTAGCAAAATGAAGTTTTCTTAGCTTTGTGAGTAACGCTGTTGGGTACGGGTGAACAGAGATATATAATTTGCCTTTGTCCTTAATGTGGAATTTTTCAAAAATGAAAATAAGAAATAAATGATGCAAAATTTTGCTTTTATATTTTAACTCTTGTTTCCTAGAGAATTTCTGATTTTTATACTAAAATATATTGCTGTAGGCTACAACAGCTCAGATTTTCTTTACTAAGACTTCATGATGGTGCCACTTTGTTGAACGTTTTTTACTTTCTTTATTTTTACTTATTTTTATTTTTATACAAAATAAATGATAAGACATTTATGGAACATTATTCTTAATCTACAAATATTATCAAACTTCTAATCCTTCACAAAATATACCACTGAATCCATATAATTATTCAATTAGCTTTGTCATTACTCCTCAATTACAAATATTCCTGTTTATCAAGAAAAGTACAGGAAAAAGATAATGGAAATTATTCTTATTAAAATGAAGTAACTCATAAGAATTTTGTTGACTCATGTAGAATGTGCATTGGTCTAATGTTCAAGGCAACCAAACCCAGTCAGCAAAATTGTTAACTGCCAACAGAGCTACCATTGAAGATTTTTGTGGTGAAAATATTGGTCCTCAGATATTATTATTTTTAATGTATTTTCATTATTCCTCATCACCCACTGGAGATGACTCCCAAGATATCTTGGATACTCAAGCCCCTGGATGTTGAAATCTCTTTCATAAACTAGCTTTGTATTTTCATATGAACTATGAACACCTTCCCCATAACAAATGGCCCCTGGTTCCTTTAAATGTTAAAAAATTTATTATGTACAAAATTATACTCATACAATTCTCATGATTATCCTCATATTCATTGTGCTTTCCACTTTTGGTACACTATGCAGAAACATGAGATGGTCAGCACTTCTTTTTCCTTTACAGGTAGTCAAACTCAAGGCTTCATTAGTGCCAAGTAAGGTAAGCCCTCTGCTCCTGAGTGTACTTTTCTAGTGCCTTAACATTCTTTATAAAATACCTACATGTTAGATAATTGTACTGAAAAAAGGCTAATGTAAAGATTTTGAACTTATTTAAGGAAAATTAGGCTTACTCTGTTGGATAGATTAGGCACATTAAATGTATTTTGACATACTTATGATTTAAAATGGATTATCAGAATGAATCCTTACTCAGCTTAATTTTAAAAAGGAAAGGAAAATACCCTCAAATTCATGCAATAAGGAATGAAAAGGGTAAAATCACTATACCCGAGAAAAATTCATATCATCGATACCTACTTGCAAAATTTTTACTCTCCCAGGATGGAAAACACAAAGGAAATAAACAGTTTCCTAGATATATATGAAATTACAAAGCTGAGTCAACAAGATATACAAATTCTGAATAAACAAAAACATGAAACAAAATTGAAAAAGTAAAAAAAAAAAACTAACCCAATAAATTAAAAAAAAACACTTACCAACAAAAGCCCAGGTTTCATTGGATTCATCAAAGAATTACACAAGAAATATAGAGATGATTTAATACCAACTCTTCTCAAACTCTTCAATGAAATCGAAATGGAAGCAATTCTCCAAAACTTATTCTTGGAGGCAACTATTACTCTAATTCCAAAACCAGAGAACAATCTAACTAAAAAAGAAAACTACAGGCCAATCTCTGAAATGAATACATATGCAAGAATCCTCAGTAAAACACTAGCAAACAGAATTCAGCAAATCATCAAAAAGATTATAGATCATGACCAAGTGGGATTCATCCCAGGAATGCAGGGATAGTTCACCATAAGCTAATCCATAAGTATAATACACCACATTAAGAGAGCCAACATCAAAAACCACAAGAGCATCTTAGTATATGCAGATAAAGTTTTTGACAAAGTCCAACACTCCTTAATGATAAAAACCCTACAGAGAAGTAGAACAGATATTCTTCATCTCAATCTGATAAAAGCTATCAATGAGAAACCAGCCAACATCACACTACATGGGCAAAAACTGAAAGTGTTCACTTTATAATAAGGAATAAGACAAGAATGTTCACTGTCTTTACTCTTATTCAATATAGTTTTGGAAACATTAGACAGAACAAAAAGATAAGAGAGAACTAAAAGGAATAAATATTGGAAAAGAAGTGAAACTATCATTATTTGAAGAAGACCTAATTCTCTACATAGGAGACCCCCAAAGCTCTGCCAAGTACCTATAGATTTAATCATCAAATTGAGCAACTTAGCAGGATATAAAGTCAACACACAAACATCAGTTTCATTTTTGTGTATAAAAAAAAAATGAACCACATTGAAAGAGAATTTAGGAAAGCCATATCTTTCACAGTAACATCCAAAAAAATAAAATACTTAGGGCTCTATCTCACAAAGAAAGTAAAAAATTTATACAGTGAAAATTATGGCATTCTGGGAAAACTGGACATGGGACTTGAGAAAATGGACATATTCCATGCTGCTGGAAAACAAGAACCAGTATTATGAAAATGGTCATTCTCACAAAATTGTTATACATATTCACTGCAATCCCAATCAAAATACCACTAGTATACCTCACAGAGCTTGAGAAAACTTTCTTCAAATTCATTTGAAACCAGAAGAGACCTAGAATATCATAAGCAATCCTGGGAAACAAAAGAAAGGCAGGAGGCATCAGAATACCTGACCTGAAACTATATTATAAAGCTACTGTAATAAAATCAGTATAGTACTTGTAAGAGACAGACCTGAGGATTAATGGAACAGATTAAAAAATGCAATTGCAAATAAGCTCAGCCATCTTATGTTTGACAAAGGACCTAAATATGTTTACTGGAATAAAGATAGCTGGGCCTGGGGAGAGGGTTCAGTAGAATAAGCACTTGCCTGATTAGTGCAAGGGCCTGAGTTTAATCCCTGGTTCCACCAAAAAAGTAAATAAAAATAAATAAATAAATAAATAAATAAATAAAAGGAATAAAGATAATTTCTTTAATAAATCATGCTGGCAAAACTCTTTCCACATTTCAAAGCCTAAAATTAGATTCAGGTCTACCACCATGCAATAAACTACAGTCAAAATAGATCAAATAATTAAATATTAAAACAGAAGCACTAAATGTTCTAGAGACAAGTGTACATAGACTTCTTAAAGCTATAAGGGTAGCTAGAGAGTTCATGAACAGAAACCAAACTGCACAGAAAGTACTTAAAGAATCAAGAATTGGGATTTCATCTTTTTTTTTTTTTTGTGGAACTGAGCATTGAACTCAGGCCCTTGTGATTGCCAGGCAAGCACTTATTATACTGAACAATCTCCACAGCACCCATCTTTTTAAAAAAGATTCTTCACTTCAAAGGAAATCTCCAACAAAGTGAGAAAAAAGCAGCGAACTGGAAAAAATCATAGCCAACTGTCCCTCTTACAAAGGCCTTCTATCTAGAATATACAAATAATTTTTTTTAAAAAAATCAAGATCCCCAGACTCAAAGACCCAATCCAGAAATAGGTATCTGAGATGGATATACACTTTTGCCAGGGAAGCGCTTATTCCACTGAGCCATCTCCCAGGAGCCCAGATCAAGAAATACAAATGGCAAATAAATATATCAAAAATGTTCCACATCTTTGGTCATTCAAGAAATGCAAATTAAAATAACACTGAGATATCATTTCACCATAGAAAGAATGGCTAATATCAAGAAATCAGCCAATAAATACTGGAAAGATTATGGAGCAAAAGAAACCCTTCTCCACTATTGGTGGGAGTGCAGACACCTAAGGTACAATCACTATGGAGATCAGAGTGGAGTTTCCTTTAAAAACTAAGATTGGCAATCCTTTTCAAGCTAGCTATTCTCCTCCTAGGTATTTTTCCAGAACTGAAAACCTCTTACCATTGTGATATGTGTGCACACATGTTTATAGCAGGACAATTTGTCATAGCTAAATCTTCAAACAAACCAGATGCCCATTAATGAGGAATGGATACAAAAGAAGCAGTATTTTTACACAATGGAGTACTGTTCAGCTAAAAAAACAGGATAAATTTGAGGTTTTTCACTGATATATGGCTGCAAATAAAGATCATACTCTTAAGTGAAATAAATCAGACCTGCTATATACAAACATCATGTTCTCTCAAGTGTGAGTACCTGAGAGACTATGAAATTTGCAAGGGTACAATAGATACGACAAAAGAGAATGAACTCATTCAAAAGGACAGAGTTGCTGAACTAAGGAGTCCAGGAGAGGGAGTGGGGAAAGTAAATGTATTTATATATGTAAGCAGGATTCTGGATTTTTTTTTTTTTTTTTCAGAATCGGCCTTTGCACTTGCCAGGCAAGCGCTTATTCCACTGAGCCATCTCCCTGGGCCAAAAGCAGTTTTTTGTTTTTTTGAGAGAAGTATATTTTGGACAACTGTGTAGATTTCTGTTGTTTTATGGAAAGAGATAGATGCTGTTGAATTTTTTGTCCCAGTTTTTCAATTCTTTCTTCCTTTTCTCATCGTAATTTTTTACATATTTCTCTCTTTTTTCCTTTATTCTTCCAATTTTGCATGCATATGTCTGGCAGTATCAATATCTAGTTAGAAGACAACACTAAAAATTACAATAAATACTGTGAAATTCATATTACTTTTAAAAATAATTAATTACCTTTTAAGTAATTAATTAAATTCTGTATCACTTGTAATTTTTATATTTTAATACTATTTTGTACTCTGTAAAAATTTTTTTAAAATTGTCAAAGTGCAAAGAACCAATGCCTACTTTTGTGAGTCTAGTGTTTTCTTTTATTAAAGAGCCTATTTAATATACACATTTACAATATTTGTGTTGCTTGCTATATTTACTGTATAGTTTGAAATTTTAAAAAACATTTACTAGTAATTTACATGCTTATTCATGTTGCATTTTACTTGACAAGAGCTATAAAACATTTCAGTAACTTTTACACATTTTTACAGATACCAATGCTGTTTATTAATAATTAGAATTTATAATTAGATGTGAAAGCTTTGACTTTTATATTACAAATTTAACACACAGCAGAATCATCTTGAAATATTTTGTCTTCCATACATAGGAGCCAGTATTACAGCTGCTGTTTAGAGTTCTTTAGCAAAATTTATTCTATATTCATTTAATAATCATCAAAAGCATTATGGCACCCTTCTACTCTAATGCAGACATTTTTTGGTGCAATGAACGCAGTCTAAGTAGTTTAAGCTCTATTGCCCTTACTTTTTACTTCCCACACTCTTTTTCATTTGGTTCCATGATAATTGAGATACTGTATAGACAATAATTTTTGTGCCAGTAACACAAATTGAAATCATGATTCTACTCCACATCTTCCCAAGATCTTTAATGTTAGCATGAAAGTAGGGCTGGCCACATGTGCGAACAAGTGGGATGACTTAATTCACCTTCAAGTTGAACTCACTTGTGTAATTCTCATTTCCCAAATAGCTCCAAAGTTTATAATCATTTCAGAATGTATACCTTTGTGAAAGTAGCTTTGCAAATTCAAAAATGCCTGACAAAGATTGAGAAAGGGAAACAAATATTTATTTATTAAATTATAGTAGTTAGACATGAGTTCCAATGAAAAAAATAAAAGATAATGTGGCAGGCAGTGTCTGCGACTATGGCTACTTACTCTCCCCTGCCTAATACTTCATTGATTGTTTTTTGTATTGTATATGAAATAAATCATTTATTTGGTGAATCTACAATATCCATCTTACTATTTGTGTTTTAAGGTATGATTTTTCCCATTTCCTAAATTCCTACAGGATTAACAGAAACAGTTTCAAGGAAAGTTACCATTCTATTCATTCTTTATCTGGTTATTGTTAAATAATTCATTAGCACTTATTTCATAAATTGCCTTCTATGCCACATAATCCACATATATGTGCTCAATGTTTCAGTAGAACTTTAGGTTTCCTTCTACCATGGTGGTTATGCAATTGTTTCTTTCTTTGTCTATCCCCTCATCCCACTTAAACAGAAAATTCTTGTGAGAAACACTTGTATTTTTCCTGCTAAAATGCCTTTACAGATGGGAGTGGCTAATGTGTAAAATAAGATAGAAACAGTGACAGAGATTACTGTGTTGTGACAACAATGATGTGCAAAGAGAAAGGGAAATCTATAAGCAATAGAACCTTTTTTATTCCCTCTATTGTTAATTGTTAGGGTTTTCCTGTTTGCCCAGGCTATCCACGAAATTTAATAAACTGTCACTTTTGTCTTTCTCCAAATGCAACAAGACTATTCTCAGGGTGACCCATACAAGTCTGGTACATAAATAAATTTTGAGTTTGAGAGATCTATTGGAAATAATGGAGTTTGTGAACTTTTGTTTAAAAATATTTCTTGAGACTGTAGTAGTAATATTGTCACAATGGGAATAAGTCCCCTGAGGGCCAGCCAAATAACTCAATGGATTAAAACACCTGAAAGCAGGTGCAGGGCCAGGGGTTCGATCCAGGGGTATCAATAACGAGTTGGAACACAACACTACATATTACAATAAATACTTAATGTGAAATGCATATTATGTTTTTAAGTGAAATTCTGTATCACTTGTAATTTTTCTATTTCAATGCTATTTTGTACTCTGTAAAAAATTTTTGAAAAATTGTCAGAACCCAAAGAACCAATGCCTACTTTTCTGAGTCTAGTGGGTTTTTTTTTTTTTATTAAAGAGCCTATTTAATATACACATTTTCAATCTTTTGTGTTTCGTGCTATATTTACAATATACTTCGAAATTTTAAAAGTATATTTACTAGTAATTTAGATGTGTGCCCCTGGGGCACACTGAGATTGCAAAGGAGACTGGATGTGATGGCACATGCCTGTAATACCAGCTCTTAGGAGGCTGTAAACAGGTGGATCAATATGAGTCCAATCTAGTAGTGAGACCCTGAACACTCTGTAGACCCTTCTTTAAAATACAAATAAACGGAATATGTCTCCTCACTTCAAGAACATTCTGACACTTAAGATCATTTTTTAGGCAGGTAATATCCTTTCCAAATTTACCCTTAAAATGAATTTTAAAGAAATAAAGGTGAAGCAGATTTTTGTGAGTTGGTTAATTATATTTTGATCAAGGCAACTGTTCAGCTGAAATTGTGCTATGTAACTTACACAGACTATGGACTATTTAATTTCAGTAATAAATAGGCAAAGATTATCATTACCTCAACTATGGATCAGTGGAACCCTTCTGAGGAAAACCCATCAGAATTATGGCAGACTTCTCTTCACAAATCATGAAGACAAGAAGAGCATTGAGAAGAGTATTTCAAGTCCGCTATGAAAACAAATTTCAGTCCAGACTACTATACCCTGAAAAGCTGTCTTTCAAGTTGGATGGAGAAATGATATACATCCATGACAAAGAAAAACAAAGAATTTCATGATGACCGAGCCAACCTTACACAGCCTACTGAAAGATGTTCTAAAGAGGGACCAAATGATCAGAACTGCCTGAATGAGAACAGAAAGAACACACTAAATAGGGCAAAGAACTAAACACAGGAGAAAAAGGAGTAAACAACAGCAAGTAAATAACATGTCAATAGTAAGTCAATACATCTCAATTATAACCATCAATGTAAATGGACTC
>NDGM011167137.1:0-17422 GCA_002564305.1 Octomys mimax | reverse complement strand
TGCTGGGCCTGCGCTCTGGGTCTGTTCAGGATCCTGCGGCCCCGGGTCGTCTCACTCACTCACTGGGCCTGCGCTCTGGGTCTATTCAGGATCCCAGGTGGCTGGTTTCTTGATGACAGCCATTCTTTGTAGAGATGGAATCTCGTGTTAATTTGCATTTCTCAGATGACTAATGTTGAACATTTTTTTTCATCTATTTATTTGCCACTTGTATTTCTTCATCTGAAACGTTCATATTCATCTCAGATGCCCATTTCTCGATGGGGTCTTTGATTTTTTTCAATTTTTTATATGTTCTACATATAAATCCTTTAAGAGAATTGGCTATTTTTTTTCCCACTTTGTGGGTTGTCTTTTCACTTTGTTGATTTCTTTTGCTATACAAAAGGTTTTTAATAAGGCGAGATGCCAGTTATTGATGCTCTGAAGTACTTCTCGTGCAGTTTGGGTTTTGTTCATGAACTCTCTGCCTACACCTATGTCTTCAAGATTCCTACCCACTTTCTCTTCCAGTAGATTAAATACTTGTTTTATTATTTAGATCTTTGATCCATTTTGACTTCAGTTCATAGTGACAGACATAGGTCTAGTTTTAGTCTTCAGCATGTGGAGAGTCAGTTTTTCCAGCACCACTTATTAGAGAGACTGACTTTCTTCCAGTGAGCAAGTTTGGCTGCTTTGTCAAAGATAGGGTGGCTGAGTATTTGTGGAGTTGTATTGTATCTTCTAGTCTCTTCCACTGATCCTCAGGTCATTTGTGTATATTTTTTGCCATTACCATGCTGATTTTAACACAGTAGCTTTGTAGTATAATTTCAAGTTGGGGATTGTATTGCCCCCTGCCTTGCTTTTTTTGCCCAGAATTGCTTTTGCTATTCTAGGTTTTTTCTGGTTCCAAATGAATTTTAGAAATGTTTTCTCTAGTTCTGTGAGGTATGCTAATGATACTTTGATTGGGATTGCATTAAATTTGTACAGCAATTTTTGAAGTGTGGCCACTATACTGGTTCTTCATATCCATGAGAAAGAGATAACTTTCCATTTTCTGATATTCTCTTCAATCTCCTTTTTCAGAGTACTGTATTTTTCAGTATATAGGTCTTTTTACTTCTTTTGTTAGATTGATTCCTAGGTATTTTATTTTTGTTCGATTCTACTGTGAATATTTGCATTTCTAACAAGTCATCTGTGCACAGCCAGGGATGCACTTTGAGAAGCACAGGATAGATCAAAACTGGACCTCTCAATAAGAATTCAGTGATTTGCCACAAATGGCCACCAAGATCTCCCGCTGCCACCCCAAGCTTAATAAGAACTTTATAAAACTCTGGTATAGGGGCAAAAGTATTGGATTTGGAGTCAGAAGTCCTAGGCACTATCATTTACTGAACGTTAATAATATATATTCTTGGATAAACCCACCTACTCTGAGACAAATGTTTTTCTGTCTGTCTTATACTATATTAGTAAGTTATTTTGCTTGGTTTTTTACTTGGTATAGACAGACAGACACAGAGACAGAGACAGATACAGACAGAAACAGACACACAGTTCCACCATGTTGTCCAGGCTGTCCTTGAACTCCTGAGCTCAAACGATTCTGCCTCGGCCTCCCCAGTAGCTGAGACTACAGGTACATGCTATCATGCCTGGCTTTTTTTTCTCCCTTATGTTGGAGATCAAATCCAGGCCCTTATAAATCCTTGTGCCTATTATAACATCCTCAGATCAGTGGTAAAATTTTAGAATGAAATTTCATGTCCCTAGGGGTCCAAAATTATGTTTTGATAGGAAATATGCTCCCAGAAGGCCTCTTATCTAGGGACTTCAGAAAAACTAAAGTGGGTAGTATATTCTATGTTGTAAAAATTGAGTATTTTCTGTAAATTATTTAGAGACACATGGATAATATTGTAAAGCATATCCTTCAGAAAATCTATCTCAAAATAGAAGGTTCTTATTAAACAATGTGTTCTTAATAGTTCCTGCAAAACAGACTAGCTAGGTGGGTCACATGCCTATAATCCCAGCACTCAGGAGGCTGACACAAGAGGATCGAAGTGAGTTCAAGTCTAGCCTGAACTACATAGAGAAATCCTGTTTCAACACTCACCTCGCACTACACCCCCACTGCCAAAAAAAAAAAAAAAAAAAAGATTCAGACTTACCCATTTCATAATCGGAGCCCAGAAAAATACTGTTCTAGGACCTGGAAAAAAAAAAAAGGTTAAAAAATAAGCCAAATACTTTATATATGTTTTAAACAACTGTCACCAAATTTCACAAATGTAAAGTCTTACTAATCTATTTCCAATCACTTTTGCTATGTTTCCCGCTAACTTTGCATTAATTAACTATTATGATTTGGGGTTTTTGCAAGGGGAACAATAGAACACAGAACACATTGTATAATATTAGTTTATAAGGAATTACTCAAGAATCATATACAACAAGTGCAAGAAATCTGTCCACACACTAAATACTAAAAAACCCAGCTGAGGGCCTGGATCCTCACGGATCTGTGCTAGAAAGGCCCAAAAGTCAGCGGTGGAAGCTAGAAGTCTATGCCAGTGGGATGAAGGATCTGTGCTAGCAGGCTGAGGAGTTCAAACGGGAGCTAGGAAGCTGTGCTCAAGGTAAGAACCAGAGTTCCCACAAAAGTACCACAGCCATCCTCAGAAGTGAGGTCCTGAGTTCCTCCAGCAATGAGGAAAGTGGAGTTCCCATCAAGAAAGTCAATGAAACAAGCTTTGTGAGGCTGAGCAGTGCACCATTTTCCCTTCTGGAGCCAGGAAGTGATGTTGAAAATGAGGACCGGAGCTTCTCCAAAGTTCAATGGGAAAGCCAGCATAATAAGGTCCTCCAGCAGAATAGCCCAAGAGAACTAGCAGCTTGGAACAGCTTCTCCAAAAAGCATTCCCTAACTGTTTCAGCAGCTTCTGCTCTGCCTTTATGCTGCTGGCAACAACCCTCAGGCGGGCCTCCTGCATCCAGCACCACACTAGTTTAACTCAGCTGGGTGTAATAAGTTGACCACCAGTTAGAAATCCACTACATTAACATTTATAAAGACACACACTATCACTCTATCAGTCTCTCACAGGTTGTTCTCATCTCCTCAGTTACCTGTATTTTTGTGACATACTAAAAATTAAGGTATAATGGAGATGGTTTAGAAACGATTACCAGTGCATTGCCTTGAAAACGGAACTGAATGTTCCACATTTAAGGTTCATCCATGGATAATTTTCAAATTGGGGAAATTGAAAAAAAAAAAGAAATTTTAGTAACATTAGCCTTAGTAGATATATGTATATTCACTAATTTTATTGTATCTTAACTATAAATGACATTTTACCTTATGTATTATGGTAAGAGTTCTTGCAAAAAATCTGTATAGTCTATTAAAAGTTAATGAATCAATTGTGCAGGGAAAAGTCTACAGGATCAAATCTAGGGTCTTGCCCATGCTAAGCCAGCAGTCAACTAATATCCTCAGATCAAGGGGCCTGTCAAGTTCACAGGAAAGATGAAAGGACCTCTGGTCAACTAGTTCACAGCAGGGTTACTGCTTTGGTCAGCCTTGTACCCATCGTTTTTTGTGCAAAGTGTAAATAAATCTCAAGTACTGCAGATACTGGTTTCTTAAGTAACTCTGAATTTGATGTGTGTGCATGATGCTTTGGAGCTGAAAGGAAATTTAGATAGCAGTAATCCAGAGCTTTAGTGTTATCTATGAGGTTTAGAAGGTCCATGACCTCTCAGGCCAAGGAGCAGATTACAACCTAAGACTTCTAATAATTAAAACTACTGCTCCTTAGTAATTTTCAACTCATGTACTCCTTTTAATGGTGAGGGGACAGAGTGAATAGAGAAAGGGATTTTTTCCAAGGGAATGTAAAATATAGTAAACATGCCGAGTCTATTACCTACCAGAGCCCTTAGTGTATTGTGCATGCACCTACGACTCTGGATCAACAAAATACATTTATTCCTTAACATGAAAATCAAGCAGTTTTATATAAGAGAACAGGACTTATCAGAAAATTCAAGAAGTTTAAGATCTGATTCTTATCATGAGTATTTTTTGTGCTCCTGAGCACTGAACTCAGGGCCTCTACATTGATATACATCCCCATAGCACCAGGCCTATAACTTTCCTCTTTTACAAAATAAAAAATGCTTGTGAATCAAATGGATCTTAAATTTGTCGAAAGTCACTGTTCTCTTACATAACTTTCAAGCTGCCTAGAGCTGTAATTTCAGCATTGTGGGAGGCTGCAACCAACTCAACAACTCAGTAAGATCCAATCTCAGAATAAAAATGAGCTGTCCAGCCATTGTAGCTCAGCACAAAAACCCTGGGATTTTTATATCAGCTTGATATTTAGAAATGGAGTTTCCTGATTTTCTAATTAATCCTAAAGTCCTTCTGTTGCAGGCTTTGAAGGAGTTGGATGCTGATAAGCCAGGACTTAAAGTTCCCCAGGCACCCTGCCCCCAACCTCTCTCCCCCTTGGTCCCACGCAGAGCCAAACCCAAAAACCACAGAATAGGTCCACCTGATTCTGATTCAACCACAAGGAAGACAAATAATGTCCACCTGTGACCTGGCTGGTCCAGCCCACAATCATCCTCCTATGAAGTCTCCTGCCCCCCTTTGTTTGGTGCTGTCTTGGTTCACAAGATAGCCCTCTGCATGAGCTTTCACCTCCGCATGTGCTTCCAATAAACCTGCTTTTACTCGTGTCACTGTGTCTGGTCAGGTTCTGCGTGGCTTCGGCTGCCTCATTTTTGACCTTTCAGACACCATCTTTAGGGTCATTCTTCATACACTAGGAGATTGTGGCACAGACCTGTCTTTTGGTGAGCAGAAATGATTTTAAAGAGAAATTCAGATATCATGGGTATCTTATATCTAAAAGGTTTTATTTTCCTGTATCCTTCTAAACTTTTCCAATTTAAGGGCTAAAGGCATAGTTGAGTTGCAGAGCACGTACTTGGCATAGAGGAGGTCTTGGGTTCAAACTCTAGCACCAAAAAACAAACAAACAAAAAAAAAAACAAAACAAAACTCTAGCACCAAAAAAAAATTCTGTATTTTAGTTGTGGAACAAATCTGGATATAGTGCTGAAATGGTTGCTATAAGAATTAAAACTAGGGCAAGGCATGGTGGCACACACCTGTAATCCCAGCACTCAGGAGGCTGACACAGTAGGATCGTTGTGGCTTTGGGACCAGCCTGGGCTACAAAGTGAGCTCATGGCCAGCCTGAACTGCATAGTGAGACCTTGTCTCAAAAAGATAAATAAATAAATAAATAAACTAGCAAGGTGTTCTAAATTTGATGTTCCTACGCTGAATGAAAAAAAATCTATTTAGCTGAGGGTGGTGGCACATACTTGTAATCCCAGCACTGAGGATGCTGAGGCAGGAGAATCACTATGAATTCAAGGAAACCTGAGCTACATATATAGAAAGAGCCTGTCTCAAGCAACATGAAAACAAAACAAAGAAATCTATCCAAATTCAGCTTTGGATTAACTGTACTTATCTTTCATCCAGTTCTCTAAGTTCTGCACTATTCTGATCACAGCCACCATTATCTCTGGAACTGTAGTCACATCATTTTTTTCATCTTGAAAAGATACAGAATCTAATTTCTTTCTTCTTTGGTTAAGACAAGCTTGACTTGGAAAATAAATTTTTACTATAGAAGAAAGTAAAAGAACACATGAAGGCATTTAGGTTCAGAATACAAGCTTGGCAGCCCAACTTATCTAAATTTTAGATTGGACTGACTGGTGCTTTTCACCCTCCAGTGATTGTGCCTCCAGAGGACTTTCACAGTAGAGGTATTTTTAGCTGCCAGAACCAGTAGGGAGAGTGCTGCTGCCGCTGCTGCCAACTAGTGGGCAGAGGCCAGGATGCTGTTCAACATCCTCTATTGCATGGCACAAAGGCCCTCAGCAAGGAAGTGTCTTCCTGCTCTAAGGCCAAGAGGCACAGACTCCGGCCAAAGCCAGGCAAACATTCAATTGCATTCACACTGCTGATGGCTGTACACTAGCTTCTGCTGTCCCTCCAGATACTTTGCCCTGTCTTCATCTAATTTAAGGATCCCTTCTTCAACACTCCTGGATTAGGTTAAACACTGCTCCTCCAACTGCCACAGTGGCCTGCATATTCATCTACTGTTTTCTATACTGATAAAATCATTAAATGATTAAAATCGTTATTCAGGCATCTGTCACTTTCACCAGACCCTGGATTGCTTAAAGATAACGCCTGTTTCTTAATCTTCCTTGACAAACAAATGTATGTATTGTCTTCTTATCTTCTGAGCCAGGGTCTTGCTATAATAGTCCAGCTTGGCCTTAAGCTCACTGTACAGCTCAGACTGACCTCAAACTTGATCCTCTTGCTTCAGCCTCCCAAATGCTGGGATTATAAGTGTGTGCCACTATGCCTGCTGACAAATGTGCATTTGTTAATAAGATTTTATTAAATTAACCCTGCCTAGGAATGATGCCAATCAAAAAAAGGTTTTCTATTAAACAACAGTCCTCTCTCCATAGCAGACTGCACTCTTGGTCTTCTCAAAGCCCCTTACAATTTAATTTAGTTTGAACTTTGAGAATTCTACCATTGCACTTAGATCATTTTTCTTGGTTATACAGAATCTCTGCATCATGTGCAGTTATCAGTTACTAAGTTTATTTAATTATTAAAAAAATTTTTATGAGACAGGGTCTTGCTTTGTGGCCCAGGCTGGCCTTGAACTTATAGCGATCTTCTTGCCTTAACCTTCAGGTGCTTAGATTACAGGTGTCACCTAGCCTCATCACTAGTTTATTTTTTATTCCTGCACAAATCTCAGCTTCATCACTAGCTAAGTCAGCATGCTATTGCAGTCTCTGCTGAATGGTGCTCATCTTTCTTGTGAACTCCAAAGACTGTTCTCTTTCTCTTATAAATCTTTTTTTTTTCCCTCCTGCTACCCTAAATCTGTTTTCTGAGTAATGTCTCTAGATTCTGACATGCTTGATCTTATGGGATAAATGGTCAAGTTATTCAATAGGTTTGCCTGGTAACTAATTTACTCAACTGCTCCAAGCTATGCGACAGTTTAAAAATATTAACTGAGTACCAGCCACAATCCAATCAAACCAAACCCCAAAGCAAAAACAACAGAAAACTTTAAACATGAACCTTGGATCAAGAGAGGTGTTTTAGTGAATAATTTTAAGCAATAAAACAAAGTCTGAAGTAGTCTAGGCAATGCCAAGTACTATACCAAAAAAGTCAGTAACAAATATTAAATATAGTCTGAATTACTAATTTTTCTGAAATACCAGAGGATGCTGGCAAGTTATAGATAATCAGAATTGGGTAACTATAAATGCAAAATAGTGTTCCAATTCCTGTAGTCACACAATGGATTAAAAGTTTCAAAGAAAACTTAGTTTATGTGTTCATTTTACTTTAGCTAATTGTTACTATTTATATCCCTAGGGCTTTTGCATTGAGCTATGTTCTCAGTCCTTTTAATTTAATTTTTTCATTTTTAGATGCAGTAGCCACTCTGGCCTCCAAATTGCTATATAGCTGAGACTGGACTCAAACATGTGATCCTTATGCCTCAGTCTCCAGAATACTGAGATTATAGGCCCGTGCTTTAAAAGTACATTCTTTTAGACAAAGAACCAATAACATATTTTCATCTTTTTTTCTTAAAACTTTACTCTTCGTAATTGAAAGCCTCAGTTACTGACAAGTTAGAAACATCAAACAACTATTTCATATTTACATATATACTTAAAAGATGAAACTACAGAAAAAATACAGAGAATAGCTATTTTTGTACTTTATTGTCTTATTTTTAGGTTTTTTTTTTTTTTTTTTTTTCAGTACCAGGGATTGAACTCAGGACCTTGGGCTTGCCAGGCAAGCACTTATTCTATTGAACTATCTCCCCAGCCCCTATTGTCTTATTTTTAAAGTGAAACTTGTTTGTAAAAATTTTTCTTTTTCTTTTTTTTGATATTACACATTGAACTCAGGACCTCACACTTGTCAGGCAGGCACTACATCACTGAGCTAAATCCCCTGGTCCATGAAATGGATTTTTATTTTTATTTTTTCTTTATTTATGTTTTTTGTTTATTTTAATGTATTTGGTACAGGGTCTCACTATGCAGCTTGAGTAGTGATCCTCCTGTTGTTAGCCTCCCCAACACTGAGATTACAGGCATGTACCACCACACCCAGTCTCGGTGGCTGGCTCAGTGCACCTGGAGGTGTGGCCAGCATGGCATGCTGTGCTGGGGATCAAACCCTGGTCCCCTGCGCTTGCCTAAGCCAGTGCTTCATCCGCTGAGTTATCTCACTGGCCCTGAAACTGAGTTTTAAAAGTTCAAATTTTTCAAATAAGAATTTAAGAATTTTTGCAAGTAAATATCATAACCAAATCCTAACAAATTTTCAAACAAATTAACACACTTCATTTGTACTCCTATACTTGATAAACCAAATTTTACTTTCTAGTTCCTTTGGGAGGAATTATTGCTAGTGAAATATTATAAGAATTCTACCTAGAAAGCATGTCATATGTGTACATGTGATTCTTTCCTCAAAGAGAGACTTCCTTCTTGGAAAAGAACTGGTCATACCCACACACAAATAATGAGCTGAGGGGTTCACTATGTCCCATTGTGAAGATGCTCCTTACTATTAGGTCATAAAAATTACACATATTAATGGAGTCTCATGTGATGCAACGATACACATAGACACTGTGTAATGTTTAAATCAGCCTAAAAATAGCTATCTCTTCACACATCACTTCCAGTGAAAGCAATCAAAATACTTTTTTCTATTTTCTGAGATGACACTACATGGTTAGTATCTGTAGTAACCTTCATGTGCAATGGCACACAGGGTCTCCTCACTCCTATCTGTGACTTAGTATCCCTGATCAACCTTTTCCCATCCCCCTCTCCTTTTTCAGCCCCCTCCCATTCATTATTATGTGACCACAGCTACACACACATCCTTGGGCATTCTTTAAGACTCGTCTTTGGCACAGAAATTGACTGCCAAAAATCATTCATTTTTATCTGTGCCAAAGCTAGTTTTAATACATCACACAGCAGGAGACAGGGAGTGTGAATGTGTGTGTGTGCCTACCCTCTCTCTCTCTTCTTATAAAGATAACAGGATCCAATTATGGGGGCTCCACCCTAAGATTATAACTAATCCTAATCTTTTTAGCAAGATCTCAACTCTAAGCGCCACAGTCTGATTAAATTTCCACTCCCTTAATACCTTATAGTCCTGTGTAATTCTGTGTTGGTTTTTTTTTTTTTTTCCTTTTTTTGAAATAGGATCTCACTATATAGTCCAAGCTGGCCTCAGCTCCCAAGAGCTGGGATCACAGGCGTGTACCACCCCATCTGGCTCCCTTATTCCTCATAGCAGTGATGGCGACCCTTTTAGAGCTTTCAATGATATAAAGAGCCTGCTCTGGCCTGCGTGCCATAGGTTTTTCCACCACTACCTTATAGTAAGGATTAAATTTCCACATGTGAAGCCTGGGCAGACACTAAAACCATAAACAGAACAAACCACAGAAGCAAAATAGCTTTTAAGGAAACACTGCACTACATGATTTCAAGGTTATTTCTCTGAAAAATAAATACAGTACCTGGAGCATAGGTTTGTTTGAGATGGTGGTGGTGTGTGGGCGGGGGATGACATCCCCACATGTGAGCTGAGTACCCTGATTACTGAGGAACATACAAGCAAATAAAGGGTGAAGGTCCTAAAATTCTGGGCCACATAGTAGTTCAGTTGTGACACACATTTATATTAAAAACCTTCATGTTGTGTCTCTAGGCACACGTGTTAATGATAAAAACCCTTGAGTTGTGAATAACTCTTAATATTCAGTAATTGCTTGGGTTTTACTCAGTACTAATGAGTTAGCTGTATTTTTCCTTCTTCTCCATTTCTCCATTCTTCAATGTCAAATTTTTAGTGACAGGTTATCTTACTCTGCATACTGTTGAAAAGCTAAGAAGGGAGAGAACTAACATTTGCTGAGAGTTTAAATGCAAATACTGTGAGACATATTTTACAGATATTACATCATTTAATTTGCAGAGCAGTCCTTAAAGGTGATTATTATGTTTTCCATTTTATAGATTAGAAAACTGAGGCTTGGAGAGTTTAAGATCAAGGTCATACAACCAAGACTCAACCTATGTTTGTCTGGTTTACAAGCCTGTGTTCCTTCTCCTACACTGAAAATAAATGAACTAATTCGAGTTTAAAATGTTCTTCCTAGCTGGACATGGCAGTGCATGCCTGTAATTCCAGCACTCAGGAGGCTGAGGTAGGAGGACCCTTGTGAGTTCAAGAGCAGCCTGGGGTAAAAAATGAGCTCAAGGTCAGCCTGAACTGCAAAGTGAGACCCTGTCTCAAAAAGACAAAAATCCTCCCCAAACCCTCCTCTAACTGCCTTTCCCTAACACTCAAACAGAAACTTCAAGAGGGTCACAATTGACTCCACAGAATTCACCTGACTCTGCAATGCCCAGATTACTGTCCAACCTTCTATCCTGAAATTCTAGCAGAAAACACAACACATCTCCAAAAAACCCAGTGTAAAAAAACCTAAGAGGCAAATTATATCAACTTCTTCATCAAGAACAGCCTCTCTTTGAAGTTGTTTTATAATGGGTTCAGTATTACAGTAAAGAACATTAAGAGTTAAATTAATGTCTCACTTAGAGGCATCCTTCATTCCATTATCAAAGTAGAAATCAGATTGAGTAACCAGTTCAGACTGTGTAGGCGGAAAATGCCCTTTTTCAGAAGCACTTTAATCTTTCAATTTCTAAAATATTTTTCTATTTGCTAAATTGCATGCTTGGAAAGGATGTCAGAGTACATCTGATTTTGGTCGCCAGCCCAATAAATATTACATCCCGTCGTATAAAAGAAATAACAGAATTGTAGGTCTTAAATAAAGACTCCGAGGGTGGGACTTTCTAGTTTCTTATAGAACTGTTTCTTCTTCAACCACAAGAACAGTTTTCCAGTAGGACAAGAGAATGCCGCCATACGCTGAGCTCTGAAGAATCGAGTATATGCTATTTTAAATCTTCATAGCAATCCACATTTTACAGAAACCAAAACACAGGTCTAGGATTCTGCCCAAGGTCACAACTACAGGTAAGCACGGGATAGTGCACAATTACATTCAGATCTGTCCGCATAAAAAAGGTTTAGGCACAGCTTGTTTACTAATTTTATAAGACAGAATTAAAGCAGGAAACTGGAGGTGCAAGATGGAAAGGAGACGGATTCCGTAACCTGGATCCTGCGTCCAGTTTGGGGCCAGACAGGTGGTGCAGGCCACCCTCCTCCTGTTAGGACGGAACGAAGTGTGACCTTTCCTCCAAACCCCGCGGTGCAGCAAGCCAACTACTTAGCTCTTCCCCGCGTGGGTGATGATTAGCTGAGGAAAGAGGGGAGGACAAGGGCTTCGCAGCCTAGGCCGTGGGAAAGCGTCAAATCTGAAGGCCAGGTCCGGAGTTCGAGTTGTGCTCCGGGAAGCGAATGCAACAAAACTCCCGGGACTCGCTGGTTTGGAAAGGCAGGCAGGGAGGTGAAATGCAAAGGGTAAGAGCCGGAGGCTGGGAGAGGAGGCGGTTCAGCAGAGGAAAGGGAGGATGCCTGAGACGCCGCCAGCAGCAAGACCGTGTCAGCGGCTATAAGGTCGCGCCAGGGACAGCGACCAGTGGGAGGTTCGCGGGAGCCACTCTGGGTCGTCACCTACCTGCCGGGTGGTTGTACAGCGGCCTCAGTTTCTCCGGCAGCATCAGCTCCACTCTGTCGAGCAGCCGGTGGTGCAAGGCCCGCAGGCCCCTGGCGCCGGCGGCTGACATCTCGGGTGCGTGCTGGTGGTGGGTGGAGGGGTGACGGCTTCGCGGTGTCCTCGTACCCGGCTGGCAGCGAAGGGCAGTTCTCCGTCACTGTGCCCGGCACCGCGCCTCGCGCCCGCCTCTCCCCTGGGGCGCCCTTCCCTGGGCTCTGCCGGGTCCCAGCGCTCCACCCCGGGGCCGCGCCAGCCACCGCTGACTGGGCGGAGGCTTAGAGACAACCAGCCGCGGCCCGCCTCTCGCCGGCGGGCGGGGACAGAGGAGTCATGGCAACAGGCGCAGATCCTGAGCGAGCGTACTGCGCACGCGCAGGGAGAACCTAACGCCCTGATTGGTCTAAATCGCGGGGGTGGGGCGGAACCTTCACTTTTCCTGCTCCTCGCCCTGGAGGCCATGTTAGAGAAGGGAAAGTGAAGCCACACCTGCTTTTGGCCTCTTCACTTGGACGAAAAAGGCCCGTAGTTAAAATGGGCTTTTTAGGTCTTCCGTTCCACCACTAAAGATGACATCGCACTACTCTGTTGCTTTTTGAGACTTGTGAGCGAGATACTACAGACCTCAGATTCGTCTTTCTCTACTCCTCTTTTGCCCATAGAGAATTAGACTCGAACGACCAGAGTCCAACCTTCTAGGGTGAGGGCAGCCGTGAGAACACCCTCTGTCTGACCTTCGTCTCTTGGGCCTGGGTGGATGGTTAGTAGGGTGGGGTGGTCGTCATCTCGCGAGAAATGCTTAGGGGAGTGTCCAGGGAGAAGAGGGCGGGGCATTGACGGCTCCGCCCCCGTAGGAGGGGCACGGGAGGGGCTGTCGCCGTCTCTGGAAATTCTGGGTCGTCCGAGGCAGAGAGTATGAGGCGAGCTTTGGCCCGGGTGTACCCGGGCTGCTCCGGGGAAGGAGCTGCGGCTGCCACTGCCGCTGTCGCCGCCGTCTAAGCTGTTGCCCGCGAGGCCAGGCGCGCGGATGGTGCCAGAGGAGCGCGGGGGTTGATCCGGACGCGTTCCCGCCCCGTCCTCCCCGCCCCCGCGCGGTGGTCCCCACCATCCCTGCCTCGCCATGTCTCGGGGTGGTTCCTGCCCACACCTGTTGTGGGACGTAAGGCGACGGTCGCTGGGGCTGGAGGACCCGTCCCGGCTGCGGAGCCGCTACCTGGGTGAGCGAGCGAGCGAGCGAGCGCGCGGGGCGGAGGCGGAGGTCGCCGCCGCGTGGGGGAGGGGCGGAGACCCGGGCTCTGACCGGGCTCCCTGGGAGGGCGGGTCGGCGTGGGACCTAGAGAGCACCCTGGCCAATTAGAGCCGAGCTAGGCGCTGTGCTCTCCCCGACCGATTGGGGCGACCGCCCTCCCTCCAGTCCCCAAGGGTTGGAGGGTCCCTGCCGACCTCCTGACCTGGGGTGGACCAAGTGCCACCTCTGTCGCTGCACGGAGTCCGGACCCGAGTGAAGACCGTGCTCCCCGCCCCCGCTGCCTCGAGGTGTAGGGTTTCGCGCTCCTCTCCCACCCTGGAAAACACACTTGGCATCTTCTGTTTCTTACTTAAGCTTCCTGAAAACAGCACCCAGCACAGAGGGAATAATATTCCACTCTCCTCCTTTTGGGTAACATGATTTTGGGCGGCTTCTAGGTCACGCCGGAGTTAACTAAAAAGTCACTGTCTTTAAAGTGGACCTACCCAATTTAGGATTTTTTTCCCCCCTCTTCCCCAGTGTGCAGATTAGTCACTTCTTTGTAAGGTAAATTTGTTTTTTTGCTTTAACAAAAATAAATAGAAAATGAAAGAAAATGAAATCTTGTTAGAGCAAGCGCTCTGATTGAGGAAAGTTAGAATTTTAAATTCTTTTGAGGGTCTCAAATTACATGAATATATTCACTTTTTAAAAACTCAGAAATAAAGCAGAACGCTCAACGTTGTTCTCTCCCATTCTAATTTCACACCTTTGCCTTTAGGGGTAATAATATTTTCTGTTTCCTGAATATTTTTCTAGTATTTTTTAAGCGGTGCTGGAGGCTGAGCCGAGGATCACCTGTGCTGCACAAGGCTGTGGCGCTGAGCTACATTCCCAGCCCTTTCTAGTTTTGAAATGAGAGCTTGCTAAGTTGCCCAGCTGGCCTTTGGCCTGGAACTCGGATCCTCTTGCCTCAGTCTACTGAGTGCCTCATTACAGGCTTGTGCCACCACGCCTTATTTTTTTCTATTCTTCCAAGCACATGAGTACATAGGGAACAGTTGTGTGAGTGTGTGAGATAGGCCTGCATATATGGTGTCTTAAGCGTTGTTTTGCAAACTTGCTTTTTCTGCCTATTTGGCGCTCTTCCCATGGCAATAAAGATAACTCCTCTGTGGCTTTTAAGTTATTACATAGTATGTAACAGTATGAAGTATCTACTTGAGTCAACCTTTTTCTTCAAGTGGACAATCGCTGTTGCTAGCGTTGGTGCATGAACATCCTCAGACTACTTTTGTGCTTTGGTTGTAGAAGGAGCATAGAGTGATTAATCATTTTAAAACAAACATTGGCAGAGTGCTTTTTAAAATGGTTAACCTAAAAAGGTATGTAGGTGGTTTGTTTTTAGACTTTATTTACTGAGGAAGAACTTAATTTTAGTTTAATAAAACAACACTTTCGTGACTTTATAATTTAGTCCTTTATTTGTTATTTAGACAGTTTAGACAAATACTTGTATGTGGCTTTATTTGTGTATTAGAACTTTGTAAATCTTTATTTGAAAACTTTACATGAGAGAAGTGAAAAGGACACACAATCCACACATTTTCCCCCCAGCTTCTAGGGCAGGAGGAGACGAGGAAGAAAGATGGTATTTTAGAAATTTCCATTTGATGTGCCTGGCTTTCACTCATGAATGGGAAACAGCTTCATAATTTCAGGTACCAGTTCCAACAGGCTGATTCTCATGGTACTCAACCTCAGGCACTTGGGTAGTAGTGTCATTGACCGTAACTTCTTGCACCTGAGTGCTGGTGTTCTGTAACTAAGCTTCTTGCCTGTGGGTGCTGGTGTTCAGGAGCTCAGTGGCAGCCACCTGGTTACTTGCATGGTGGCCTGAGGCTGCAGCCAGCTCAGTCCTGCTGTTCCAGAGGCCACCCTTGGGAGCTGGCTGAAATGGTCAGTCAGATACATTCTGCTCATCACAGCTTCTGGTGTTAATAAGGCCACCAGAATATCAGTATCTCAGTCTCACCGTCAGGATGCCACTGACTCATAAAGCAGGGTGTGGGGCGCAGGTGTGTCCAGTGAGATGTGCTGTCCACTAGGCCCAGAGTATTCAGGTATCAGGAGCCTCACTGTGGGCACAGGGCCTCAGGGAGGATACTGCCGAGCTGGAGGTGGTAGCGGACAGGTATATGTGTATGCTTTTGGTTCATTGCAGCCTTACTAGTGATTGAATTAATTTAAATGTAGCAAACATACACTCACTTCCTACTGTCAGCTTCCTAGTGAGAATGGGATTGATATGATGGGTGTAGGGGAACCTACTGACTCATATTTGTTTGTTTTTGATTTTATTAGAGACAGGGACTTAATATGTAGTTGAGGCTGGCTTTGCTTTCTCAGCAGTCCTCCTGCCCCAGCCTCCCAAGTGCTGGAATTACTGCTGTGCACCACCATTCTTGGTGAGAGCCTACCAACTCTTAAGCTTGATCACACAATATCAAATGTGTGTATCTACAGATAGCTCTTCGTTTCTTCTATACGTTGCTTTGATACTAGAATTGCACCCAAGAGTCCATGCTTTTGGTTCATTCGGCAAGCACTGTACACCACTCAACTATGTCTCTACTCCATTTTTATTTTTCTGAAGCAGTGGAGATTGAACCCAGAGCTTGCACATGCCAGGCAAATGCTCTACCACTGAGTCACATCCTTAGCCTCTTTTATTTGTTGAGATAGGGTCTTGGTGAGTTGCGCAGCTACCTTTGAACTTGTCGTTCTCCTGACTCAGCCTCCCAAGAGTTGACAGTATAGGCCTGTCCTATTGTATTGGGCCATAGTCTTACTCTGAGACTATAATTTTTAGTGAGCCTGATGTAAAAGTTAATGTAGGTTTTTTTTTTTTTTTTAATGGTAATCGTTAAAGTCCATAGAGACATCTGTGGGTTTGAAAGTTTCAGAATGATTGAGATTGTGCACTGCCAGGCACCATGGCACTCGCCTCTAATTCTAGCACTCATGAGATGCACCTCTCATTCCAGGCAGGAGGATCCTGAGTTACAGGCCAGTCTGAGCTATGTAGCAAGAACCTGTTTGTTTGTTTTTTTAAATCCGATAAAGACATGGTATGTTGCATAGCAGTGCTTTTGAAATTCAGTGATTGTTATAATAACTTATCAGCCACACATTTTATTTCCATATTTATGTAGTCTTATAGACCTTGTTTAGGAAGAATTTTTATTTGTATGCATTTCCTATTTCTCCCATTTCTTGTCATCGGACAGATTTACCTGTAAATTGAGTTTGCTTTCTAACTTTTCTAAATTGAGATAGTTGACAAAAAGTTATTTTAAGTAACTTTCCCATGAAATTTGTCTACTATAAAGAATAAAATATTTAATATAAAATACTTAAATTATGATTAAGCAGCCAGGAACACCTTATTAGTGGAGACTGAAATATTTTCTAAGTATAGAAAGTCATCGTCCTTTGAATATTAGACTTAGTATGTATTGAAATGAACAGGTTTACATGTAATTACTCTCTAGTGTACCTTGAATGCATACATTTTAAATAACCAGTTTCTTCATACTGTGTTGTTTTTACAGAATATTAGAGAAAAGTCAGTGAGTTCTGACTTTTGCTTTATTGCCTAGCCACTGGGGAAAAGTTAATGCAATATTTGTATATTGTTTCTTCAGCCTGGAAATCTCAATGAGAGTAGAAAACAATGTGTGGTGCTAGTAGTGAAAGATGGCTGCCAAATATAAAAAACTGTAGGGTATATTGGTTATTGTTTCAGGTAGAACAATCAAAGACCTACTAATCATAAAAACTAGATAGTATAATAACACTTGTGGATTTCCTTCATCATGGTATGGAGTGAATCAAGTTCAAAGTGCTTAGAAGTTGAAACCTCATATGCCATAGAATTGTATTTATTTTTATTGACTTCATTTTTATTTTCATTTGTGGTACTATAATACAGTACTGTAATGTATAATAGTACAGAAAACTATAGTATGATCTTGCACAGTACATCAGCAAACATTACAGTACTGTATAAACAAGGTATACTGTACCACAAAAAACATAGAAGACATCAACGAGATGGGTAGAACTGTATAAAAAAGATAGATTGTGAGTCTGAAAAACATACGTAGGTCATAAGAGAATTTATTTTAGAGGTATCATGTAGATTAGGGTTTTAAAAATATTTTGACCGTTACCCATCATAAATATGTATTTATTGGGCTGGAGAGATGGCTCAGTGGTCTAAAGCACCTACTTGGAACAAGCTTGGCAA
>NDGM011167122.1:0-21463 GCA_002564305.1 Octomys mimax | reverse complement strand
AAAAAAAAAAAAAAAAAAAAAAAAAATGCATAAATAAACAACACAAACCGGTGGCAGCAGGCAGGAAGACACCCTAGAATTGATGCTGTGGGGTGAGCAGCTCCCAGAACGGGCCCCTCCCACCCATCCCTGATGACTCTGCCCCAGGAGCCTCCCCTTCTGCAGATGAAGAGCCGCTCCAGAGTCCCAGGCTCCTGACTCCCTCCTGGAACACCTGCTTCGAGCAGGTGGCCCAACCTGCCTTTTGAAAAAATCTGACATGCAGCTGGGTATGAGGGCACATGCCTGTGATTTTCAGCACTCTAGGAAACTGAGGCAGGAGGATCCCAAGTGCAAAGGGAGCTCAGGCAATGTGGCAAGACAAAAAAAAAAAAAAAAAAAAAAGTCTGGGATGTAGCTCAGGGAGTAAAGAGCCCCTCCATTCTATCTCCGGTACGGAGACAAGGGAGAACAGGGGAAGACCAGGAAAACAGATGTGCTGGGCTCAGATGCTCTCTTCCCGACTCCTCCCCTGCCTAGGCAAGCAGGAAAGGCCCCTTCCTCTGCCTCTTCCGCTGGCACACCCCACCCCTGCTGGCAGAGCCTCTTTGCTGCCCGCCTTGGCAAATGAAGCCTTCTTCTTGCATCCCGGGCCGGCTCGTGTTCCCACCACCGATGTGAGGGTGCTGGCCCAGCACTGCTTTCCACTGGACTCCGGGGTGTGCAGTACAGATGTGCTACTTGAGTCCCCAGGGGACCCTCGATAAAGGATTGGTGCCTGCCTGCCTGCCAAGAGCTCCAGGGAGGAATACACTGAGGGGTGAAATTCCTATGAAAATGTAAATGATTATTATTATTGCAGCTTAATTACAGCTTAAAGCTTTTTTAAAGGGCAAAGGAATATTGTAAGGACCCTGTATCAAATGATGCACAGTTCTACATCCCAGCCACATCAATACCATCTTCCTTCCTCACCCTGCGAGGTGCCCAGGGATGTGGCTCTAGATTTCCTGATGAGACCCTGCAGCCACCAGCCACATGTGGCCATGGGCACTCAAAATGTTGCAGGTGAATATGAAACATGCTACCAACTTCAGTGAAATACAGTGGACCCTTGCCTTACGAATGCAATTCATTCTCAAGGGTTAGTTATAAATCAGGTTGTCAGTTGAAGGCTCAGGCTGCCCTACACAGCCTTCGAAGTCTCTCTCCTATACGCAGTGTCCTTAGAGAGACATCGGGCTAGGACTTCTCAATTAACCCCACACAGGAAAGGATGCTGTAATGTCCCTTCCAGAACTCTTTAAGTGTTAAATCTATATATCTGGCACCATCTGAATCACAAGTGGCCAGCATTTGGGTCGTGACTCAAGACTGGCCGTAAGTTCAAACTAAAATTCTAGTTGTAGCCCAAGTTGTTTGTATGTCGAGTCACGACTTCATGATCCGCCGCACATAGGGTTCTAAAAGCCTCCATAAAAGTAGTATAAAACCTTTCTTAATTCTTACATTAAACATATGTACAAATGTTCATAATTTTGGATGCACTGGCAAAATTAAAAAAATATTAAAATTGGTACCATCATTTTTTTAAAAAGTGCTTCTAGAATACTTTTTAATTGCACACAGAGCTCCCTCAGTGCTTGCCTGGACAGCACAGGTGTAGAGCATCCAGTCAGCACCATTCTCTGCCCCAGTCTTGGTGCCCACCGAGATTCACTCATGGCTCAGGATACTCGGGATAAAGTGCTAGTTCTTGGCCAGTGTTCCTGGCTGGGGACTGAGTCCTGTGTCCTTCAGCCTCTGACTGGGGCATCTGGCTGGTGGGGACAGGAGCCTCCATGTCACTGGGTCTGACTGCACACAGAGAGAGGAAGACGGAGTGGCCTCAATCCTGCCATGCTGGCAGCAGGAGCTCATGGTACTGGGCAGATTCCTGCCCTTATTTAGGTCAGTGGCCCCATTACCCCAGGGTCTGGGAGAAAGTTTCCAAGGGATTTTGTTGGCGCCACTCTTTGCTGCCCTCGTCCCCTCTTTGTAGAAAGAACTGCCTTGTTAAAACCTTAAAAATAGCCATAGCCTGGTTCAGTTCTTGGCCCACCCTGCAGCCCTGGATAAATGTACTGCCCACACTGGAGCGGCTTATCACCTTCCAAAGTCAAATGCATAATCCAAAATCTAACGCTGCTTCATTTTGGGGAAGAGAATCACACACCATACTTTAACCTGCTGCTCTGTTTTCTAGACCACTCTGAGGAATACACTTTCCCAACCCAATGCTGGGATCCAAACCAGAGGAAAGTCAGACCCTGAAGAGCTCAGGGAGAGCAAAAGTACTTACTTCATAGGCTACACCCATGCCAAACGCCCCGGCCAGACTTCCTCCCTGCAAAACAATCAAGCAATGGCAACTGCCACGTGACTCAGTCTGAAAGGATATGAGCGTTTGGGCGGCCTGTTCCAATGTGCCTCTTTCACATTACTTTATTTATACCAGTAATATGTGGCTACATCCTGCGAAGAAAATCCCAAGGATGAAGAGGGAGCGAGAGGCAAGGAGCCCATGCCACTGCCACCCAGGCCTCATTATGGATGAAAGGTGACATGCATTTGTCTTGTCACCTCTGCCCACCTCACCTGCCTCAGGGCCGTGTTCCACACTGACCTTTCCCCTAAAAATCAGGAGGCTGCTGGTGTCGCCTGCGGGTGGCCAGCTGGACACACAGGCTGGGGCAAAGTCTGGAAATGGTGGGGGAACTGCCTGGGCTTTACATACAGCTAGCATTGGACCCAGGCTCCCATCAAGCCCAGGAGGGCCCTGCACCAGGCCATGGAGGGGAGAAGCCAGGGCTGCCTCATCCCTGGGATCCGAGGGTCGAGCCCAGGTCTGGTGCCCACGAGGTCATTAATATATGTCTGATATGCCTTTTCAAGGTAAGAGCACCCCTGCTACACAGCAGTTTGCTGCCACTCCAATAATTTCGAGCATGAGCCTTGAGGGCACTGGGGACAGGAAGGAGGTGCACCCAGAACAGGTTACCTTGAGGCTTGGAGCCCAGGTGAGCCCCATGTGCCAGGTTCAGGATGCCCAATCTCTCCTCCCAGGACCCCTGAGCTGCAGGGAAGCCTTGAGCCATAGTCAGTGCCTCCCTGTGGTGGGCAAGCGACCCACATGCAACACAATGCGCTTTCTACACAGAGGCCTGAGGGTGGTCAGACTGCACACCCATCCCGATTTGTTTCAGCCCCCTGAAAAGTCTAGGCCTGCTTTCTAACACTGCTTCCCTCCTCTGCTCAGCCAGTAAATGCTGCCAGGGCTAAGAGAAGACACAGGACGCTGCTCAAAAGAAATCTGCAGTTTAACCAAGAGACGCCAAGTTAACAGCCTGACTTAGCCAACAACACAAGGGGCAAAAGCCAGGGCTATGATCTAGGCAATAAGCTGGGGACTCAAGAATGCCCTCCCCAGGATGCTCAGTCACAGGTTCCCAGCAGGTGCCAATGTCACCCTCTCATCTCACAGGCACCCCTGCCAGCCCACCTCCAGGCCAAACAGAAGGGAAGCAAGGAAGAGGGAGGGTGACCCACCCTATAGGACTGTGGGGGACACGGATCAAAGCTTTAACCTGTGTTGTTTTGGGCCATAAAAAAAAAAAAAAAAAAAAAAAGTACGCATAAAGATATGTTCATTATGTGGGCTTAGGGTGTGGCTCAGGGGTACAGCACTTGCATAGCATGCTTGAGGCCCTGGGTTGATCCCTAGCACCAAAAAAATATATGTTTAGGATAGTACTGTTTAAAAGCTTTTTGTTTTGTTTTGTTTCATTTGTGTATTTGGTACAAGGTCTCACTATGCAGATTGGACTCATAATGATCCTCCTGTTTTTAGCCTCATCAGTGCTGGGATTATAGGTGTGATCAAACTCTGGTCCCTGCACTTGCCAAAGCAGGCACTTAATCCACTGAGCTATCTTGCTGGCCCTTGTTTTTCTCTTTAAGGCAAGGCTTCAATGTCAAAGAGCAAATATTAATTGGGAATGACCATGGAACTTATCTCAGAGTGCTGTCAGATAATAAACCGCTGATATGAAAAGCTCAGAAAAGCGCCCAGCACGCGGTGAATTTTAAACTAAAGGAATCACCATTATCATCATCACTGCCATCGTCACAGGGGCTGCTGATCACAGATTAATCAATGTCTTTGTGACAGCTTGCATCCGGATTCCCCTCCCCCCAAAGCCTCATGCCCTCATAGTGGGATTATCAGAGGTGGTTGGATCTAGGGAGTGTGAATATGGGTCACAGGAGTGCAATAACTGGATCAGCCCACTGCATTAGTGCAGTTCTGGGTGTGGCTGTGCGTGAGTGGCACCAACCAATAAGCTTGTGGTCTCGATAAAGAGGGAAAGGGAGGCTCGCTGCTCCCAGCCTGCCATGCCAAGGACTGTTTCTTCTCTGCCATGGTGCTCTGTTACAGCCAGCCAAACACAGGCTGAAACCTCTGTAAACTATGACCGCAAATAAACTTTCTGTCCTTTAACTTCTGGGTGTTAGGAATTTTGTCCTAGCGATAGAAAGTAACTAAGAGAGTCTTCATCTAATGAAAACATTTTAAATGTCATTGAGGGCCAGCCAAATAGCTCAGAGAATTAAAGTGCCTGCAAGCAGAGGCAGGGGCCGGGGGTTTGATCCCTGGGCCTGCCCTGCCAGCCCCACTCCCGGGAGGGGGCGGGGGCGGTTTAGGCCACAATTGAGACTGGGCATGGTGCTATGCACCTGTAATCCCAGCTCTTGGGAGGCTGTAGACAGGTGGATCACTGCGAGGCTGATCTAGTAGTGAAACCCTGAACACCCTGTGGACCCTTCCCTAAAATACAATAAATAAATAAATAAATAAATGTCATTGAAGAGGACATTTAATGATGTAGGGAAAGACTGAAGTACTATGTAAATATGGACATTACCATCATCTCAACTGCACAAAGAGACATTTACTCACAAGCACAGGAAATGCACTAGAAACACATTTGCCGAGGCATTGAGAGCAGTTACGCTTAGTATGGGGAGTCTTTCTTAATAAGTTTTACTTTTTTGAATCTCCTCAATTTTCACTATAAAATATACTCATTTTTGGAAAGTTTTTCTAGTTAAGAAGCACAAAGGTAACAATCTTGGGCCCCGGGCTAATTTATGTGACACCAACTGCCAGTGTCCTTCAGCTCCTGCCGACCGGGCTCTGGTGTTTCCAGAACCAATTCTTGTCCCCCAACAGATAAGCTCCCTAGAGGCAGCTTTCCAAGCGTTTCTGTAGTGACTACCGACCTCTGAGTCCCTCAGCTCAGCTGTGCCGAGGACAGCGCTGAGTTTTCACCCCCAGCCTATCCTGTGCTGGGGTCCAGAAGTGTGAAGTCAGCCACTTGGTGATTCCTCACCTTCCTCTGCCCATCTAATTAGAAAGAGGAGAAATCTTGGGAGGGTGAGGCAAGAGGGTCACGAGGCTGAGCCCAGCGTGGACAATGTAGTGAGACTGCATCTCACAATAAAAACTACAAAAGGGCTCGGGTTGTAGCTCAGTGTGAAGACCCTGGTTCAAACCCAGCACTGGCAGGGAGCAGGAGGGAGGGAGAGAGAGATGGAGGAAGAAAAAGAGAAAAAAGAGGAAGAGAAGGGAGAAAAGAAAGAAAAGGAAAAGCAAAGCAAAACAAACAAGTGAAGGAAAGGGAAAGACAGAATCTGAGCACAGCACAGGAGAGGAGACCCTGCGGGGTGGGCGTGGCCTACAGGCCTTACCCAAGCCCCTTCCTCCCATTCACCCCATGAATGTCTGGACCCCATCACGGTGGTCACTCTGTAAAGCCACTGTGTAGAGCCTGGGCCTCCCTCCTGCCACTAGGTACTGCCCCATGATGAGTACCTTAGCTACACAGAAGGGGTTCCGCCCCAGTCTTGTGGGGACCAGGGACCAAAGCCCCAAACCCAGAACCAAGCACCTGTTCCCAGTGTGGCAAGAGTACCCCCACCCAGGATGGCCCTTCCGGAGAGTGCCACCTGCAGTGGGCCAGCAGGTGGTGAGCAGGCCACACCTAGGGATGAGGGCGTAGGACAGGGCCTGCAACACTGTCCCCTCCTCTTTGCCCAACCCAGCTGTAGATGCCAGGAAGGAACAGGTTCATTCAGCACAGGGCTGAAAAGCAACTCCTCCCTCTGAAATGCCTGATTCGTGTCCCCGCTCCACAGTCAGCTCCTCAACCCCTGGGCCCTCCTGGGCCCCAAGGCTCAGTGGGATCTACGGGTCTGGCAGGGGTTTCCCACAATTCTTGGGCACAGCGAGTCCTCCAAGAAAAGGAAGGTGAATTTAAAAGCTTGTTCATCACCCAAATACAGCTGAGTTCCTCGGTCCTGGAACTGACAGCCATCTCTACCATTCCTCTCTGCTGCATACCTGGAGGCCAGCCCTGGGCCCTTAGAACGGGAGACAGTCCTGACCACGAGCTGATGTGACAGAATATACCATGTGGTGCTTGGCACAGCCAGTGAGAGGACCCAAAGTCCCCCCAGAGTAAATAGCCTCTCTGAGTAAGACCCTGGCTGGCCAGTGACCTCACAGAGGTCCTCTTGCTGTCTCAGGTCTCAAGTCTCCAAGGAGAGATTCCACAGCAGGGCCTGGCTAGAAGCGCGATGTGCTGGCCGAGCCACAGTCCCAGTGTGCAGACCCTGCTCAGCCCTGTGTGCTGGGGTCGCAGGAGAAGGTAACTCTCCTTGGCTCAGAAGCGACTGTCAGATCAAGTCCAGGACTACAGCACTTCTCAAGCAATTGACAAATCAGGTGGGGGCTAGGAGAACTGCAGATTCTGAGGGCCTGGGTCTGCGGTGGAGCCTGAGAAACCACACCTCTACCACGCATGCCTCTGTCCTCTCCACCCCTGACTCATCTGGCTGGTGGTTCTTTCTCCTGTCCAGGATACGATCTGGGACTCCACAGCCTGCTTGGTGACTGTGTCGCTTCTGCCCTGGGACAGTCCCCAGTCTCTTTTTGCTTTATGTGACCCCAACCCACATGAGGAGTCCTGGCCACTATTTTTTAAGATGTTTCTCATTTTGTATTTCTTGGCTGCTTCTTCGTGGTTAAACTCTGGTTGTGCATTTTGGTAAAACAAAGCAAAAGCAAAACACTCCAGAAGTGAGACACTTCTTAGGGCAGCACCTGGGGAGAGACAGGAGGTTGATGGATCTGACCCAATAGAGGTCACATGAATGTCAGTCACCTGCCAAGGCAGTGCCTCCCAGCCAGGCCTTGCCATAGAACACTCCAGTGACTAATCTCTCTGTGCCCTGCAACTGCAAGTGTCTCGGAGACAGGTGCCGAGACTGCAAGCACTGAGTGAGGGACTTGGGCGCCTGCTCCTGCTCGGGAGTTACTGCCGGGCCAGCAGGGCGGGGAAGTAGGTTAGGACGAAAGGGACCTGGCTGCGGGTGGGTTTGCCAGCAACGACCTGTCACAGGAAGCAATCTACAGGACATGCAGCAATTCTCGGCAACAACAGCCTCAACAGCCACAGAAGGAACCTGGCCCAGGGAATGTGACTGCCTCAGTAGCAATAGTAAGCCCCAAACAATCAAAGCCCTCAGTCCACCCCGCAACAGGAATGCCCTGAAGGACAAACTGAGTGCTCCAGTGGCCCCAGTTTCTAGAAACCTAGCAGGAAAGGGTGGTAACTCCCTTAAAAGAAGTTTCCTTTCTTGCTCTGAGCAGAATTGGGCAAGCTTAAAGAAGTGTGCTTTGGGAGGACCCACAAACCTCAGGAAAGAGCAGGGTGGATTCAGGATTTACAAGGTAATAAATAAAGCTGTTGCTCCTAACTGCCTGGCAGAGCCAGCAGGGCAAAGCTGGGCTGCTGCTTGGGACAAGGCTGAGGGACAAGGAAGCAGGAAGGAGTCAGTCAGCAAACCTGCTTCTGATCCCCACTGCCACCCCTCTGCTGGCCCCCAGCTCCGCAGCCCAGGGAAGGCTCTCCACCCCCTCTTCCAGGGGCAGCCTTGAGAGAGAGCTGCCTGTGCCTAGGTGTGGAGGAAAGTAAGAGTTTCACCCCCACTTTTGGGAAGAGGAAAGCAGCTGAGACTCCCAGAGGAAAAAGCCCACCTCCCTCTGGCCCTGAGGCCCCAGGCAGGGGGTCCTGGGCAGCTCACAAGCCTCCCCCCACCCACCATGAAGCCCAGCAAGAGGCTGTGCTTGCCAGACCTGGGGCTCCTGCCATCTCTCTTCTTCCTCCCCTCTCCTCCTCCTCTACCTCCTCCTTCTCCCTCCTACCCTCCCCCTCATCTCTGGGCCAGCACACTGAAGCAGTCTGCAGTTGGCAAAGGGCTTGGTGATAAATTATTAATAATACTGACAAGTAAGACTCCCACTTCCTGGAGGAGGCTCCCCACACTGGATGTCCACACAGCCACCTTGCGAAGAGGCCCGAGGCTTCTGCACTCAGCACTGTCCACCCTGCAGCTTCTGAAGTCCCTGAAGATTTTACAGAGCTCCTGGCTCCTCAGGACAGGGACAGCTGTGTTGCGGGGCCCAGATTCCACACCAGGCATTATGGGCCTGGGCCGACTGGCAGGTGGGCGACATCTGGGAGCCTCTGGGCAATGCTCTGAGCACACTGTGTCTTGGAGAAGCGATGGGAAAGGCCATCCCCAGGCCTCCTCACTGGTCTCCCCCCATGTGGAGCCATCCCTGCACCCCAAGAAGGGACCCCATCCCTGCTTCTCCACTCTATGCACAGTGCAGCGAGATAGGGGTCACAGGCCCATGTGAAATAATGACAGAGGGTCCCCATCTTGTCCCCAAAGACAGAGCAGCCTAGGACATCCCCTTTTACGGCTTCATCTTTGCTTTTCAGCAAAGTTTCCAAACTTTGCAACTTTTTACTTCTGTATACTGTGTTGAGACCCAGAGAGTACTCTACTCACTTTACACCTTGTTACTCTGTTTTTGTTTCAACTGACAAATACAAACTTTTTTTTTTTCAACTTTGTCACCATGTCTAGACACCAGTTTCTAGACATAGCTTCTTTTTTTTTTTGACAAATACAAATTATATATTATACATATAAACACACACACATGCACATGTACACATACACACACACACTTGTGCACAGCAGGATGTTTTGAAATCCATTGTGTAATGGAATGGCTGAATCAAATGCAATAATATGCATACCTCACAATAGTACTATTGTGCGTGTGTGTGTGTGTGTGTGTGTGTGTGTGTGGTGAGACCATTTAAGAACTATCTGCAGGAATTTGCAATCCTAGCATTCTGGGAAATTAAGGCAGACGGATCACAAGTTCAAGTCCACCCTGGTCAACTTCGTGACTTAGTGAGACCCTGCCTCAAAATAAAGTATGGGGGGGATGCTGGTAATATAGTGTAATGTGAAAGGCCTAGGTTTAATGCTGAGTAAAAAAAAAAAAGAAAGTACTGTGGCTTTATATGGCCACCACAGAGCATACACTATGTCTCTTGAACCCATCCCTTTCAACTAACTGAAATTTTGTTTCCTTTTGCCAACACCCTGCCCAGATCCGGCAACCACTCCTCCAGCCTGGGCTTCTGTGCCTTCAAGCCTGCATGTAAATGAGCTCGTGCAGTACCTGTCTTGTGTACCTTGTCACTGTTGGTAAATAAAATTGGAAAAGCTGCTAAAAACTCAGTCTGTAAAGGATCAGGCCTCCTCTCCTGTTGACTTTCTCAGTAGGAGAAAATGTGTCCCCTTATACACTGTTAAGAGGGGACACATTTTTCAGACCTCACCCCATGAAGCCAGCATCGCACCACCCCCTACTAAGTCACCCATCTGTCCCATGAGCAGGCAGGCTGTGGCCCCCCTCCTTAGTTCAGAGCGTGTCACATCCCAGTGTCATTTATGAGGCCCTCTATCCTCACTGGGTCCCTGGGAATGTCACTGCACCTGGACCTCCAAGGGAGGCTCCCTCAGGCCACCCCATCAACACAGAACAGAAGCCTGGGGCCTCTTTTCTTCCCACAACTTCCATCTGGGTGGCCCCACGGAGCTAGGTGTGTCCCCGCCTTGTGCCCAGCCCCACCACCAGGCATACTGCACACCTTCCCTCTCCAGCTCTGTGCCCCCTCAGCCTCTCAGACTCACTTCAGGTTGGCATATCCAACCTAAGCTTCTACCTCAGTTCCTCTGGGGCCCTTCCCACTCCTTGCTCACCCAATCCAAATTAGCATCCCTGGCACCCAAGTCTGGGACCCTGTACCTCTATCAAGGCACCCCCTTCTGCCTCACTACAGCTCACATTGGGCAGAGTCAGGCTGAGATGCCAAGAGAGAGCAGGGAACACCCAGGCCTGGGCTGCCCCTCCCTCCCTGTCACCATCCTATGACCTGAGCTCCACCCAGGACAACAACCAGGAAAAGGAACCTGTGCCTCAGCCTCCCTCCCAGCCCACAGGCATCCGGACATCCGGGTACCACGGGCTGCAATGGGAACGTGCAACCTTGCTGGGCTTCCCCCACGGGATAGGGAAGTAGGAAGCTTCCCTCGTTGACTCTTTGTGTTTCTGCATCCGCAGGTCTCAGACTTCATGTGTGAAAACAATTCAGTTCTAATTGTGGCCCAAAGACTACCACTTCCATCAATGCTTAGATTTTATTTTTTTTTTATTTTTATTTTTTTTTTGGTGGAACCGGGGATTGAACTCAGGTCCTTGTGCTTGCCAGGGAAGCACTTATTCCACTAAGCCAAATCCCCGGCAATGCTTAGATTTTAAAAACTAGACTAAGAAGATATAGTGATGGATGGTCTCTGGAACATTATTCAGCCCTGAAGAATGATCAAATCATACCGTTTGCAGGTAGACAGCTGGAAATGGAGACCATCATGGTAAGTGAAATAAGTCAGACCTAGTTAAATCTCTTATGCAAGATGCTAAACAAATAAAAAAAACCCATATAAATAAGTAAAGGAGGGAAGACAGGAAAATAGATGGTAGGTTTTTAAAGATGAAGAACGGGATTAGGAAAATGGGGGGAAAGGGAGATGTGAGTAACGGTTGAAAATAAGCAAACTAGGAGCCAGCAAAATAGCTCAGCGAGCTAAACGCCTGCTTAGGCAAGCATGGGGACCACGATTCGATCCCCAGCACCACACGCTGTGCCAGCCCCATCCCCACGGTAGGCTGAGCCAGCCACAGAGTCCAAACGTGGTGGTGCACACCTGTAATCCCAGCGCTGGGGAGGCTGAAGGCAGGATGATCACTACAAGTCCAAGCTGTGTAGTGAGACCTTGCAACAATCAAATACATTTTAAAAAAGAAAATAAGCAAACTAGGTCATTTGCCTGTACCCCTGTTCCCAATGAACCTCATTATTTTGTATCACTAATGTGGCCTCACTGCAAAGACTTTTTTTTTTTTTTTCTTTTTTTCAGTGCTGGGGATTGAACCCAACACCTTGAATGTGATGGGCAATTACTTCACCACTGAGCTCTGTCATTTCTTAGATTTGAATCTTACTTTTTAAAACATTTAATCTTACTTTTAAGGAAGTCATATAACTGGCTATGATTTTCATAATCTAGGACTGCCAGCCCAGGATGGCTTAGTTATGAGAAACAGACCTTTAGTGAGTAAGGTTCTCTTTTAAAAACTGGTTACAGGCTAGGGAGATGGCTCAGGAGAATAAGCGCTTCCCTGGCAAGCAAAAGGGCCTGGGTTCAATCCCCGGTTCTGAGTTCAATCCCTGGTTCCTCAAAAAAAAACAAATAAAAACTGGTTACAGTAATAGCACATACTGGTGGAACCAGGGATTGAATTCAGGCCCTTGCACTTGCCAGGGAAGTGCTTATTCCACTGAGCCATCTTCCCGGCCCAAACAGCACATACTGAAGAGACCGCAGGTGATAATCCAACACACGCACACACTGCAATGCTTAACCCAGAGCCACAGGCACCTCACTCCAAGCATTTTCGACTCTGCGTCGGGAAGCTGTAGGCACCTGCCCTGGTGCTCTGTGGGCCGTCAATGTGTCTCTGTGACCCTTCCCTACCCCACCCTCGCCCCAGCCTCTAGCCACCACTGCTGCACTCTCTCCTTCCATAAGGCACGGGCATCCTCCTCAGGGACAGCCTGGCCCACTTTGCATTCATTCTGCATGCTTATGCTTGTGGTCCTTCTCAGGGTCTACATGACATTTTTAAAAATTCCCGTGTGATCAGGGAGATGGACAATGTGGACATCGGTCACCAGAGTCACTCACCGGGCCTCCCTCTGGGTGGCTGAACACTGCCTCTGGCAGAGTCATCCCTTCATCCATGTGATGCCAGGAGCTCACTGCATCTGTTCTTTAGCTTTCTTCCCTTTTAAAAATAATTTGTGGTTTGCGTGTTTTACACAATACAGATTAGTTGGCTGGAGATGTGTCACCACTCACACGCCATCACTCACGCTGTTTAAAAATAAAATCGCATCTGCAAATTCTGCAATCCACACAACACATGTGTTTCCCTTGCAAGAGAGGACGAAAAGCCTGGGGGGCAAGCACCTTCTTTGAAATCTCAGTGGAGTCTCAAGGAGCTGGTGCAGAGCCCGGAAGGTGGACCACGCCACAGGACTCTGGTAGCCTGTAAAGTCTCTGGGCCCTAAGCTGTTATCTCCCCAAACCTGACTCTTCCAAATCAAGGACACAAAACAGACTGAGGATCTTGAGCCTGTGAAACAGACAAGCACTCAGCCCCTGGTCACAAACTGGCCCCGAGATAAGCCCCTTAGACTAACACACAGGGCTGTTTCCTAAAACGAAGACAAGACACCCAGGGTTGCAACAGACAGACACAAGCTGACACCACTTCTCTGTTCTGCAGTGCTGAGTACCGAACCCAGGCCTCGTGCACACTAGGCAAGTGCTCACCCATGGAGCTGCATCCCCACTCTGATGCCTGCTCTTAGCACAAATGTTGCAGACCTGCCGCGCCACAATGGCTTGTCCTGGACCATGTGGCTGGTCGCACCTCTAGCCAAGCCTCTTCTGTTTGTGAAGGGTTCACTGTGGGAAACACATGATGTTTGGTGCCAATCTGGCTCAGCTCTGGCCTTGAACACGACAGGGGTTAAGGCATACTGGCCAGTGACCTCTCACCAAGGCCTCCCGGGTTGTCCTCTCCTCCTCCCAGCTCCCTGGTGTGCAGAGCCCACCTCCCAAGCTCTCCTGACCGCTAAGCCTGCCAAGCCTCAGGGCTCAGACACAGACTTTAGGTTCTAAGCAAAGGCCACCCCTGACTGTGGGGAGAATCAGGCTGACCACGGGCCCCACCCCTGCCCTATCAACTCCCTGTGGTCACCACAAGTGTTCACTCAAGCTTAGGGCCAGCAACCAAGTTGCCCAAGACAAGACTTGGCACAGATCGATGCTCCTCAGAATGTTTCCTTGACAGAGAGCACAGACACTTCATAACCGGGTCCCGACGCAGCCCTTGCCAAGCACTTGGTAACTTTATAGCACTGGCCCATGCGAGGGCTATTCAGGTCTCTGCACAAAAGCGGATGTCGATGTTGGTTCAAGTTCAGAGACTTCTTAAGTGTTTTTCTGGGGAAGAGGTCAATGTCCGGTAATGACTTAGGGAAGAGGGCTGCAAAGAGATTAGAATGAGGAAGCTGGAGTGCTCGAGGGGGGTGGGGTGGTGAAAAGTCAGGCTGGAGCTGCGGCCACAACCTCAGGGAAAACAAGATGGTTCCTGAGGAACCCCGGGACCCACAAGCCATAGGCCTCTCGCACTTTGAAAGTGCCATGAGGGTCAGTGCTGTCTTCAGTGCAGCGCTGACCCTCAGTTAGATATGAAGGGTAAAGCAGACCCAGAGGACCGACAGGGCCAATGGACAGTGCCGGACAGTCTCCCCTCTGCATGTCCTCAAGGCTACCCACATGCTGGTCACTTGCAGTGTCACCTTCACGGGGGCTGTGCCTGAGGAGGAAATACACAGTGTGTGAAAAGTCAACTAAGAGCTAGCTCTTGGTCTACTGCTATTAATTCTTATCTGATTAGGTCACAAGAATAAGACTGGGAGACACACATAGGAGACAAACCAAGAGCTGGCCTGGGCTAAAAATAGCAGGGCTCGTTTTCCTCGCTGTTTCAGACACACCCAGACTGAGGCACGGGAGCTTTCCACACCTTCCTCTTCTATGCCATCAAAACCAATCCGACTATAGTTAGGGTAACTGAGGCACAGAAAGGCTAAGCCATCAGCCTGCCAGGTGCAGAAAGGGCTACCAGGGCTATTCACAGGCCTCTGCACTCAGCCACCTCAGAGAGGAACCCCCAGGGGATCAGCCTGCTTGATCAGCCTGGGGCAGGATGGGGTCGGTGCTCTCTTCTGTCCCCGACCATCTCCAAGTCCAGGATCTCTGTGCCCAACTCGGGTGTCTGTAGAGAATGCTCCTGACCGTGCCAAGGTTCTCACAGCTAACAAAAGACGGAGAAAGGGTGGCACAGCTCGAGGATGTCCAAGATTTAGAAAAGTAGCACCCACAGATAACTTTGAAACTGGACAGCTCACATACATACAAAGTACTATCAGCATAAAGCATACATAAATCATTCACTACTCCCCTCTGTCCTAGGATAGGGCATTAAAAAAAACAAAACAGAACAGAACAAAACAAAAAACCCTATTTTTTAACCAGGCAAATGCCAAACCCTCCAGAACTGAGGTCATCACTCCTCTTGAAATTTCCGTAAATGGTGTTAGCCAAGCAGAAATGATTCTTGAGGACCGTCCGCAGCAGGTGCAAGGCAGGGCCCCTCCTCACAGCCCTGTGGTGTCTGTTCTAGAAGGGTCTCACCCTGTGGGCAGGGCCTGGCATGCGCCCCGGGGGCTGCAGAAGCCAGGGCCCGGGCTGGGATGGTGGGTGGTATTGGTCACATCAGACTACTCAAAATTTACCACTGGGTCTGTCAAAATGAACCCACAGAGTGCTTCTATTTGTTGTGTATTAAGCAGATTTTCTTTTCCTATATGGAAACCAATATTCATTAATCAGTTACAATAAAATCTCCCCAAACATGAAATTATATCAATTATTAGTAACACTTTGCATTTTTATTATAAAGCATTGGAAGGAGAACCAATGGGTGTCATAAAGCATTCACCTCATTTGCTAAACAGATTAAAAATAATTAGCCATTTATACATTTCAGAGTTCATTTTTGTCAAAATGCAAACTACTTATTTAAGCAAGTGACTGGGACCCCAGCACAAGAGGAAGGGACGCAGAACAGGCTTCTGTCACCTCGCTGCCACAGCTTTTCCCTGATTAAAGGTCTCTGACTCCAAAAGCAATCACTACTGACTCTGAATACTGATCCATAACCTTTGGGATCCCTGGAGCCTCCTTCCAACACAGAAATACCCTGCTTCACATGATGGCCCCTGTTCAGATGTCTTGGTTCCCTGCAGGCCACCAGCTCCACAGGGCTTCCTCTTAGAGTGGGTATAGGAGCGTAAGGCCAGGGCCATAGGGTGCAGCCTGATGCCAGCCCAGAATGCAGGTACCACCCAGGGAATGACCATTTAAACCACATGGAGAACTCAACCACTGATGCAGGGAGAAGAGGAGGTCTTGCCGCCTGCTTCACCAATCCCAAGCACTACTGCTGCAATGATAATCAAAAGAGTACATGGTCAAAACTCCTGTAGTAAAAGCAATGGAAAGAGGAAAAATAAGGCAGGGGGAGAGGGAAAAGGCAACAGAGAGAATGAATTAACAAAGACTGGTTCAGTTTAAAGCGAACTCAATTACTAATAAGTGAAGCTATGGTTTTTGGGCCTCAGACATTTCTTACACCTTTGTCCACAGCCCTGGTATTCACAACAGCTAAAAGCAGAAGCAACCTGTGTCCACAGGTAAAGAAGAGGCAGTCGATGTACAGCTAAATGTTATTTGACCTTAAAAAGAAAGGCAATTTTGACATCTGTTACAGCGCAGATGAGTCTTGAGGGTGATACACTAAGTGAAATATGCCAGCATGGAAGAACAAAGTCATGTGATTCCAACCACGTGAAGGACACACCATGGTCAAGTTCATGGAGACAGCTGCCTGGTAGGAGGAGGCTGGGTGGTGGGGAAGGGGAGCAGCGAGTATTTACTGGGCATACAGTTGCAGTCTGGGGAGATAAATTAAATCTTAAAGATAGGTACATAGCAGTTTGAATATACTTAATACCACTTCACAACTAAAAATGGTTAAAGCTCAGAGCCCTAGCCCACACTGCCCCTAGAGGGTGGGTCTGTCCCTTGGCTGTCTGGCCACCCCTGTGCTTGCCCCAGGGGACCTGAGCCTGAGCACCTGCGGGAAGGAGGTGGCTGTTCCAGCCCAGGTTGGGGGCCCATCAAAGCAGGCGGAGGGCTGGGGGCACATGCACTCTGACACACTCTTACTTGCCATCAGAAATACCATGCAGATTTCTCAAAAGAAACCAATAGTGCAATGTAGTGATTACCCTGGTAATTGTTATCATTGTACAATACTACATGAGTGTCCTTTTTTTTTTTTTCACTTTTGGTATATTCTAGTTGTCTTCCTAGTATAATTTCTCAAAGATAAAAGTCTATTTCTAAGTACAAAAAACATGATTAAAGGGAAAACGCTGTTAGGTATGTTGTATGACAACTTACAAATTTGAAAGTTAAAAAAAAAGTAGAAATTCATCAAAAAGTTTGAAAACTTAAAGGTGATGTGAGGGAAAAGGAGGTCAGGAGGAGCTGACGCTGAATTACAGCACGCAAAATGTGACGAGGGAAAACACACAGTCACTTCTGGGTCGGGGCAGGTGGCCAGCATGAGCCCAGAAGGAAACGGTGAACGGGCTCCAGGTTCTTCTCCTGCCTGCTAAGTCCTGTGGGTGTGGGCCCGCTCCAAAAGACGAACACACTGCAGAATGCGCCACTTCTGCCTCACACAAACCTCAGCTCCGTATTTATGATCATATAGCACATGAGCTGATTTGCATTAGAGAAACATGTTGTCGTAAGACAGCTCGGTGTTAAACATTTCTAAGAATAGTTCGTAGGACTACGGCAATAATTAGGTAGCTTGTTAAATCTCAGTCAGTCCGAATTTTGCATACAGCCCAGCCACATGAACGCCCCGGCCCACGCCTCCACCCACACATGGACGTATGTGCACCTGGGTTGTGCATTTACTGTGAATTACTTCCAACTGCATGCCTTGGATTATTCTATTTCTATTTAAATCAGTACAGAAATTCTGACTCAGTCATGAGAGAAAAAAATAAGCGATTCTTGAGTCCTGCGAGGGGGCTGCTGCCTGTTTCCTGTCTCACCACGAAAGCTCGGTGTGTTTCCCATCGTCTTTGGTGAAGCCGATCACACCCTGTGAGCTCCCACTCCAGGTCTGGAGCTGGACAGATGGACCCTGCACTTCCCACTGGGAATCGCATGGAGAGCCTCACGCTGCCCTCCTTAGGATAAGCTTCTGGGGGGCAGGCGAGCCACCGTGCCCAGAGCCCTCTCCTTGCCAGCCTTTTGGAACCTTCAGGATGAACCTGGGGAGTGTGAGAAACCAGACAGGGTGAGTGACAGGAAGAGAAAAAGCAAAGGCAAAAGGGTGGCCAAGGCAGAAGCAAGCGGGGAGCCCCTCCTGGGGAGGGTCAGCCTGAGGACAACCCAGCAGGACCAGGCACCAACACAGCCACTTGGACCTGGGTCTCTCAGGAAGGCAAAGGTAAGCTCCCAAGTTGCTGGCTTGCTGGAAATGCCAGGCAGAAATCAATCTTACAAAAGAAATATACCAAACAAAAGAAATACAGGCTCCAGGAAGGAAAAAGTCAAGGTAATTTCACTTTAAGGGTCTCTATGTAAATAAAAGCAGTTACATCTGTGCCCGTGTTGAATAGACCCTTTCAACGGTTGGTAAAAAGATACCTTGATGGACGCTGACACTATTATGCCAAGGTAAGGGCTCTCTGCGGGGCTGAGAAGAAACCTGATAATAGAACACATGATCCCTGCGAAGCCCGATAACACACCAAATAAACACACTGCCACCAGCACAAAGGGTGCCAGTGAACCATGAAGGCTGCCCGGGAACCGTGATAGTTCTTACATGCTGGAGCCACCCCCAGTGCAGGACACAGGAGGTGGGCAGGGCGGCACCACGAGAACAGCCAAGTGCTGGGCTGCAGGGATAGGAGTGGGGCCAGGGCTCTGGTAATCCCATGTTTGCCAGTCCCTGGAATGCTATCTGGCACACGGATGCTACGTAGCAGTATGATCGATAGGTAACGTAATTCCACAGTAAGTGACTGCACGCCCAGCCTACAAGTCGATTCCCAGGAGCACGGTCACAGCCATGTTGCTTCTAAACACAAAACCTGGAAGGCATCTGGTGCTAACAGCAGCAGCACAGAGAGCTAAGTTATGATACACATGGAACACGGTGCCGGAGTGAGCCCGAACACATCACATCTACATGCAACGGAGGGGAGGACGGTCAGGGAGCATCTGAACGAAACAGAATGCTGCTGGGGACGCACACAGTGCTGTCCCAGTACTCGGGAGCGAAACACTGCTTGGCTCAGGGGTGCGAACACCTGCGTGAGACTCCAGAGCACGCATGCTTCCCGGGCAGCACCTAATGGAACTTCACAGCACAGAGCTCTCATGCTTCAGATGCCTGGCGGCCATATAACTGCTCCCTGAATCACAAATTCCTTCTCTCTTACACACACTTTACAACCGTTTTGGGGGGACAGGGTCTCACTGCACTGTCCAGGCCGGCCTCAGGCTCCTAGGCCCAAGTGATCCTCCTGCCTCAGCCTCACAAGGATCTTGGGGCACAGCCATGTGCTACCGGGCCTGGTATAGATGCTTGTGCAAAAGCAAAAAGCCAGGGACCTAATGGTCCCCTCACCACCAAGACTCCAGGCGAGGGACACCTGGAGACTTGCTGTTCCTCAGCTTCCTCCTGTCCTCACTCAGTGCGATCCAAGAGTCCCTGTGCCCAACGTTCGCACTCTGTCTGGCAACAGGATGGATTCTCATTAACAACTGTCCTCGGGTGCACAACATCCCAGGCCAGGACAGCCAACTACGGTCCCCAGAACACACTCAAGATGCCACCTGCCCCTGCACAGCTTGTAATCAAAGATGGTTTTGACTTTTCTTTCCGATAGTTGAAAATGGCAAAACAATGTATTTCTCTTCTTTTTTTGATGCACATATGTTTATTTTAAAGCAAAATTAGCTACTTTAAGTTTAGAAGCACAACCTTAATAACACTGAATTAAGTTTTGGGTCCATTATGTACTCTAGGTAATTGAGACTTAATCATTAGTTGTGAAGGCCAACAATATGTGTTTCATAACACAAAAAAATGACATGTAGTTCAAGTGTCAGTGTCTATCTGTAAATTTTTCTTGGAATACAACCGCATTGCAGCTACTTTGGCTCAACAATAGTAAATTGAGTGAGGGTAAGAGATGATAAGGAGACAGTTGTGGCAGCCTATACCTGTAATCTCAATACTCTGGGAGGCTGAGGCAGGAAGGTCTGGAGTATGAGAATACCCTGAGCAACTCAGCAACTCAGGGAAACCCTGTCTCAGAAAAAAAAGGCAAAAAAAAAAAAAAAAAAAAAAAAGCAAGGGGTGTAGGTCAGCGTGAAAGCCCTGGGTTCAAGCCCCAGTATTGCAAATAAATAAATAACAAAGAGGGGACCCTATATGGCCCTCCAGAAACCAAGTAAAAAAAAGCCTGAAATATGTACTACCTAATCCTTAGCAAATAAAATTTGCTGAACCCCATATTTTATTTTAAAAAGTTTTTAAAAACAGAGATAAAGCACAGAAAACATCGAGGTTTGCTTCTTTGCTAATATTAATGCTTCATTCCGTAAACAACCTGAAGCTGTCTGTGAGATTACAGAATAAACTCTAACGAATATGGAAAAACAAAAGTTGAGGGGCTGGAATCATCGGGAGCACCAGGAGACGAGCCCAACGCAAACACGACCAGGAGCACACAGGCCCACCCCGGGTAGAGAGACACAGAGTTACATAGGTAGTTAGCAGATACACAGCGGAACAACTGGCATCCTACGGCATGAGGTACACAAAACCACAGCTCCTGGATGCAAAAACATCCTTCCCCCCAGGTGTGGTGCCGACATGTGGACTGCTAGTGTACAGAGAACACACACAGGTGAGGACAGTCACTGTGCTGGGCTTCCTGGGGCTTCCTGTGACAGAGCCGAAGGTGCCACTCATGCACTCCAGGTCCTCCCCAGGGGACTATCACAGAGCCAAAGGTGCCTCCATATCAGGAACCCTAATGCTAACCCTAACCTCTATCCCTGATGCTCTCCTCTAACCCTATCCCCAACACTAATAGTATCCCCTAACTCCTAATCCTAACTCTAATTTTAAATCCTAACATTAAACCCTAACCCTTCCCCCAGCCCTAACCTGGCTGGATCCCTCACGCTAAGATTCACCAAAGCTCAGTCTGGCTGGTCTCACTGGAGATGTAACCTTGCTTTATCAGTGCCATTCCTGCCCTGGCCAGGGTCTTCCTTCTTGTGGCAAGTATCCCAGTGAGTTGTGTTAAATGTGTCCACACCTGAGCCAGGGAAGACAGGCCTCTTGGGGTCCCTGTGGGGGATACGATGACATGTACGCACATCCAAGACCCTGGGAACAGCCCGCAATCAGCTGCAAGGTGGGGGCAGGACACTGGGACAGATGGGCTGAGAGCCTGCTTGGTTGCAGCAGCTTGGTGCAGGGCCTGCTAACCCTCAGGGCTCCCACTCTTTTTTGTTCTCTCTGTCTCTCTGTCTCTGTCTCTGTCTCTGTGTGTGTGTGTGTGTGTGTGTGTGTGTGTGTGTGTGTGTTACTGGAGATTAAACCCAGGATCTTCACACTAAGCTACATCTCCACTCCTTTTTATTTTTTTTATTTTGAGGCACAGTCTTGCTAAGATGCTAAGTTGCCTAAACTGTAGTCAAACTTGAGACCCCAGCAACCAGAGCAGAAAGCATCTTTCTCATGGGAAGGACCCTCCAGCCTGGCACAAAGGTCATCCTCTCTTTTCCAGGTTAAGTCAAACCTCTGGAAGTGAAGAACAAAGACGCAGAGAAGGAAGGGCTCCTTTCTTATCCCTGTTCCTCATTTTGGGCAGAAAATGAGGTTTGCTGAGCTTTCGGAACATCTGCACTACCCAGTCATCACCCAGGGCAATGGAGACGGGAAGACAGCCAAAGGCAGTCGCCCACAGCTGGGGGCCACAGCTAGCTCTGGAAGGGAAGGACCACCATGCCCTGGGCCACTGGAGCCAGGACTGATAATATTTCCACAGGACAGTACCTGTGTGTAATTCCACAGTACCAGTATGATCGATAGGTAACGTAATTCCACAGTAAGTGACTGCACGCCCAGCCTACAAGTCGA
>NDGM011167115.1:0-13643 GCA_002564305.1 Octomys mimax | reverse complement strand
GGGGGCCAGGGAGATGGCTCAGTGGAATAAGTGCTTCCCTGGCAAGTACAAGGGCCTGAGTTCGATCCCCAGTTCCACCAAACGTCCCCCCCCCAAAAAAAAACAAGAATGAGCAGAGATAGCGCTGGGAGTCCCACCTGGAAAAGCCGTGTTTCTCTGGAAACAGGCCGCGGATGATGTAACCCTAACATATCCCATTACCTGATCCTCCGCTAATCTTTGTAGGAAACTTGTTTTGGTGCAACTTGAGCTTGGAGAAGCCAACGAAAGTCTATTACTTTCTCGTCCTTCTTGAATGTCTCCCAGACTCAGCGTAACATTTAATCTGAAGAGTAAGAGGATATTTCCTGAGATAGCAATGAGTTCATGTTTGGGAATTACACGAACTGAGTTTATGGCGTTGCTTGTCTTTTTTTAAAAAGCCTAACTGTGGTAGTAGATGTTTTCTCCCCCCAAAAAAAGTGTCTAGCTCTTGAATGGAGAAGAGTGTGGAGGAGAGCAATGCATGTCCCAGTTCTCAGTCCTTATAAGTTGCTTTGTGCCTCCCTTTTAGATGCCGTTCCATGTTGATCTGTATTTAAGTTGAACCTTCTTGTCTGTTAGGAGCGGAACCAGAGCTTTTGCTTTGTACTGTGCCTCTGGCTCCCTTTTTACTTTTTATTTTGAGACAAGGTTTCACAGAGTCACTAAGTTGCTTAAGTGGAGTTTCACCTTGCAGTCCTCTTGCCTCAGCTCCCAGTGTGTGCCACTGTACCTGGCTATGGGGACCCACAGTTGAATAGAAGCTGGGGAACAAAATAAGTTTGTTTAGGTTGTTTCCTGAATACATGCCACATGTTCCCTGCCCTGTCTCCCTCACAAGGTGTTATTGCCCAATGAAAAATGACTGCTCACCCGCCTTGTGCCAGGTGGGCTTTTTTTTTTTAAATTTTATGTATTTGGTGCAGGGTCTCACTACACAGGTCAGACTCAGAGTGATCCTCCTGTTTTCAGCCTTCCCACTGCGATTACAGGTGTGTAGCCCCATGCCTGGTCTTGATGGTTGGTTCAGCATGCCCAGGGTAGAGCCAGCATGGCTTGCAGTACTGGAGATCGAACCCGGGTCCTTGCGGTTGCCTAGGAAGGCACTTAGTCTGCTGAGCTATCTTCATGGCCCCTGGGTGGGCCTTTTTTGGATAGTAAATGGGTTGCAGGTCTCCCAGTCTGGGCTGCTACTTGGCTCCCACCAGCAGAGACCAACTCCAGATTCCATGTTATTAATGTTCTGGGTTCTGCAGCTTAGCTGCTTGGCATGTCCTAGATGGTGGCAGCTACTGCAGGAATATTTAAATGCTTGCTTCTAGGTGGGTCCCCAGATAGATTGGGACTAGGGAATGGGAGACTGCAGAGACCTACCTGGTAGCTGCCAGTCGCCTGCCTCCTCCACTCTGTCCCCTTTACCCTCCTTTCTCTTACCCCCATTCTCAGAAGAGAAGACCTGCACCCTTCCAAATGCATCTGACCACTTGCGCCCCAGGTAGAGGGGCCAAGCAGAGAAAAGAGGGCCCAAGGGGCCTGCCTCCAAGGTAAAAGGGACCACATGGCACCTGATGCCTGCTTTTAAACATAGTCATCTCCCCTCCTGCTGTGCTGGGCTCCATCAGGATCTGAGTGGGGTTTTTGCTAAGATCCCCTCAGAAGATTCCAAAGCCTGTGATGTGCCAGTCCCTGTATAAAAGGACAGTATTTAAATAAAACCTATCCACATCTACTTGTATGATAGAAATCATCTCTAGATTACTTATACTATAAGCACAACATAAATGCTATGTGAATAGCTGTTATACTGTATTATTTAGAGAATTATAACAAGAAAATACCTGTCCATGTTCAGTCCAAATGCAGTTATGTCTGGAATATTTCTACCCACTGTTGCTTGAATCCTTAGGTATAAGGAACCAATGATGCTGCCCTTCGCCTGGCCTGACACAGCCCTTCCTGTGGAAACAAGTGACTTGGGCTTGAGAAAGAGACTGGAAAGCTAAGGGAGCATCGTTCTCCTGGAAACCTCAGTGGGAACTTGGGATAGAGGGAAGAGGCAAGAAGCTCCCTTCCTCTGCAGCATGGCTCCCTGCTGCTGGGGTCCCCACACGTTAGCCGGGGCAGCCACACTTGCACAGAGGGAACATGCCAATGCAGGTGACCCTGCCAGACCTGGGAGGCAGCCGCTGACTTCTGCACATGACTTAGACATCACCCAGAAGTGGTAGATAAACCATGTCCAGTACAAGAGGGAGGGGGGTGAGGCACTGATTTTAGCAACGAGAAGAGCCCCATCCAAATCACTGGAAGATTACTTCTCTCCAAGCTTTGGTGTTTCTGCTGGGAAGATTGGTATACGCACTTTCCCACGAGGAAGCTGGAAGTCTTAAAGAGATACCTGAGGGACAGAGGATGGCATACTTGGGAAGGTTCTGGAAAAGCCAGTCGTGGGCGCAGCCAGAATGGGTGTTTTCAGGGAACCTTCCAAGTCTTTGGGACTTGGAGCAAGGCTGGAAGAGGAGGCCAAATTTTCAGTGAGGGGAAGAAAGTTTGCCAGTGGGGTGAGTAGAAGATGTTAACATTCACATTTTCTTGAATTGAAGACATTTCTTTTGTAATGCTGCTAGCAGGAAAGGGGCTTCCGAGTGTTGGGCTTTCCCAGCTCAGAGGAAAAGGACATACTCCCTCCTTATAGAGCCCAGGTGCCGGGCCTGCTTCTAGCTCTACTCCATTCCAAGTGGTGTGGTTCCAAGGACAATTTAACATGAATACTTCAGATTTAATATGGCCCAGATGGGGAGCACATAACCTCTCGTCCTGTCCCTGTTCTTTCCTTTTCTGCAAGGCCGGGATTCTTGGCATTGGTGCTGAGTGACATTTAGGAGCAGGTACTTCATGGCTGTGGGAAGCAGTCCTGTGCACTGTCGGATGTCTAGCAGTGTCCCTGGCCTCAACATAGGGGCATTGTTTAGTTAGTGACAATCACAAATGTCTCCAGAACTTCCTGTGTGCCCTTGATTGAGGTTTGCTGTAGTAAATAGTGCCCATGTTACCTGCCGCTCAAGCCAGAGTGTCAGTCCTTATCTTTGAGCCCTCACCCACATTTTTTTATTCCAAGAGAAAATGCTTTTGTTTGGACCTCCCCAGTGGACCTGGGCCCTGATACCTCTATCTGTCACCCAAAGGACTGCAGAGGTGCCCCAGCTGGTCTCTGTGGTTCCTCTGTTGTGGCTTCCTGTCTGTGGTCCACATAACACCAGAGGCGAGGCAAAGTAGAAATGACTCTTTGGCTCCTGCTGTGTCAAAGTACATTTCGAAAGTGCGTTCCCTTTGCACAGAGAATAAAGTCTAGACTCTGACCGGGGCTCAAAAGCCCGCATGGGAGCTACTCTGCTTCCTGCCAGCTCTCACCTGCACCTCTTTCCCTAGCTCCTCAGGCCCAGCTGCCCTCTTCTTTCTTCTCTTCCTTGGACTCCCAGCTTGTTAGGGATCCCAGGTCTTCCCTAGCCTGGGAGGACATTACTATTCAGGGGCTTCTTCCTAAAGACCGCCCGGATCTGTCACACAGGTATCTCCTCTGCGTCTTAGGACTCTACCTCTTTTGCCTTCGTGACACATGTCCCAGTTAGTGATTGGCTGGCTACTTACTCAATCAGATTGCTGGCCTCCAAGAAAAATAACTCAACTTCTAAAAGTAACCCTAAGCCCTGGCATCAGATAGGTGCTCAGAAAATATCTGTTGAATAAATAAATGAATTCATCGCTTCATTTTCCCTGAGGAAGAGAGAGGTCATTTCTCTAGTGTAAAACTGGTAACAGCCACTCTCTGAACTTAGCCTCCCAAGAAAGTCAGTAATATGACAGTTTCCTTCATTGAACTTTTCTAGACCATCAACACACCTCCTACTGAACACAGAATGCCCAAGAAATCATTGCTGAGTGGACAAATGACTCATTCATACAGTAAATATGTGAGGCATGCTAAATGATTAGAATAAACAGATTTTAAGCAAGTAATAGGAATATCAAGATCCATTCTACCAACCCTGAGGCTAAGGTACTGATGCTGTTTGGGGGCAGTGTTTTGTGGCTTTTAGTGGTACCTGGGACATGCAAATGGCACACAGCCTGGGCCATTGGTCCATCCTTAGTAAATGTTGAGTTGAATGAAGGCATCAACAGAAAAGAGAAGAGACGTAGGCACGTGGACACTCAGGTCTCGTCTTGGAAGTGCATCAGCCAACAGGTGTTGATTCGAGACAGACAAACCTCTTATCCTCTGAGAATTTACTATCCAGAGGAGAAATAGAGACTTTGTTGAACAGGATAGCGTAGAACTGTGCTAAACAGCATGGCACTGTTTGGGATATCTCCCGAGTTGCTCTGAAATAGTGCGGAGGCCGTTTTACCCCTTTGGGGACCACACTGAGCCGTAGGAAGCATGGAGAAGTAATGAAGATTCCCTGCATTCTCAGACTGCTTTCTGGGACTCCTGCAAGGGCCGGCTTCTCTGGTTACCTTTCTCCTGGCTCTGGGAAAATGCTTTATGACCATTTTTATGACCTCAAGGCAACTCGCTAAGGCAAGTTATTTCCTTGTCTTTGCCAAAGGGAAAAAAACCAAGGGCCTGGTAAATTGCCCAGGATCTCCCGGGCCCCGATGCTTGCTTGCGGGTGGCGCTTGTGAGCGTGGCCCCATTGCTGTCACCTTCCCTGAGATGTGCCCTGGCTGCTTGGGGAGGGGCCTGTCAGCAGCCTCAGCCCACACTGCTGGGGGCCCGTGGTTATGGGTCCAGGGGACTGTGTACTGTCAGAGCCACAAGCTTTCAGTGCTGAGTTCTGGTCCAGACCAACCCCTTTAAATGTGGGCCAGCTGACATCCAGAGAGGGAAAGTGATTTGGTTAAGGTCGCAGTCCCCAGTTTCTGATTTCCAGCTCAGTGCATATCTTTATTCCAGGACTGTTGTCTCTTATTAGAAAAATAACCCCAGCATCCTTGAGTGTCTATTCGCAGACGCAGAAGAGAGCAGTGAGCAGAGCGAAGGCTTTTACAGTTGAGGCACAAGGGGCAGGGGCTGGAGCCGGGCCTCTGCGGCCAGCTGGCCTCGGTTTCCAGCCCAGCTCTTCTTCACTCAGTCACTTGTTTAACCACGGGGGTGGCTGTTTTTCTCATCTGTGAAATGGGCATATCCTGAGTTCCTCCTAGCCTGGGATACATGGAGGATTAATGAGTTCACATGCAGCAGGGGCTCACAGCAATACCCACACAGCGCAGGGACTGTGAAATAGCACTCCCGGTATCGTTGGGTCCCTAGGGTGGCTCACTGGCTCTGTGAGGCTGGGAAGACACGTGACAGCCCTGAGCCGTGGCGTCCTCCTGTGGAGGGCTCATTCCTCCCTGTGTTCAGCAGGCCCTGACTAAATGGCTGCATTTCCTCCTGCCTCCCCAAATGTGTTAGCGAAGCAGCCGGCATAGGCCTGCAGCAGAGGACTCCGAGGGCTAGGCCTGTTCCCACTTGTAGGGAAGGCCTGTAGCTTCATTCACTTCCAAAGGATACTTCCTGTGCTTTGATTTCATCCACACGCCTTGGGCCCTGGCTGAGGGGCACACACTGTTCTGGGGTTTGGCGTCGCATGACCTTATTTATCTGCATCACTGGCCTATGACATATGCACGATGGTTGTTCCCATTTGATAGATGAAGCGACTAAGTCTCACCCTAAGTTGCATTTCTAGTGAGTGGAAGACCACATCCCTGGACCCAGATCAGTCCAGCTTCACAAAATCTACACCCTTCACCGCTGCCGGCAGCCTTGGTTGTATACGCATCCTGTCCAGCTTGGGCTCACTCACAGGAAAAACACCAAGGGAGGATGGGACATCTTCCTGGTTCACCATGACCACCTTGCTAGCTGCCCACCAACAAGAGGAAGGCAAAGGAAGTCCTATCCTGTCTGCCCCCGACCCCTTACCCACATGCCACCCCATCTGCTGGAACCTGCGACTGCACCAGGTCTCGGGGGCCCAGGTCTTTTCCTGGGTAGCCCATGTGTGAACCCAGGGGGACACATTTGAGGGGACAGTAGGAACAAGCTGTGCATGGGAGCTATTCCAAGGGGTCCCCAGTCTGCAGAGAGGCCCTGCCCTGTTGCTGCTGGTGATAACATACCACAGGGGAGTTGGGAGCTGGAGACATCTTTCCGCCTCCAAAAGGGCTCCTAAGCGAGGCTGTCAGTGGCTGGCACTTTTCTTAAGCATTCTGCAGGGTTGAGTTGGAACCTGGGCTGTAGACATCCTGAGAGTGGGCACTTGGTCTCCCTAGAGGGCCTGGCATGAGACGAAGGTGGCGGGAGCTGTAGGGCTTGAGGTGGACTCAGACTCCAGCTTTGCCTCATCCCAGGGACATGATCTGGAGCCTGAGCCCACTCCTGTTTGGATGTAGTCCTTCCTCCCTGCCTAAAATGACAATAGCCGTGATGTGTGTGTTGAATGTGGGGGCAGCGGTGCTTAGGGAGTGGCCAGCCCAGGAGAGGTTCAGCAGATGTCCTCCCTTAACCCTCTGTGCACAGCTCCAGGCTTGCAGCAGAGAGTGGGCATGGGGTGCGTGTTCTGCATCTGCAGGCAGGTGGACTAATACACCTAAGTGGTCCAGGGAGAGGCTGCATTCAGGAACCGCTGCCTGTCCTCCCTGCTCACGCATGCTCTGTCCAGGTCACGGGCTTGAGGAGCTCCTGAGCCAGTGACATTCTTAACTGCCATGAATTCCAAGCTCCTCCTTTCCCTTGTAAGTTCTGCGAGCCTTGGATCTGAGCAGCGGGGTGTGGCCCCCTCTGCCTGCCCTTCATTCCTGGACCCTCTGCACCAGCCTGAGCCCTGGCGTACAGCAGGCACGCACACTGCCCCTCTGGTTTATATCTCTGTTTCGCAGTAGGACATCGCTTCTGCTTTAGTTGAAACTTCCAGTTGCATTAGAAGGTACCCTTAAGACTGCTATCTCGGCACACTTTGTGTGTTTACTAAAACATAATGTCCGTACAGCTTTTTCCTGGAAAGTTAACTTTTGTTCTGGAGAGATTTGGGGTGCTAAACTTCGCACCTTCAAAGTAACAACAGGCTGGCATTGTGCAGGGGTGGGAGAGAATCCGGGACAAGCAGGAAGTGCACAGGGTTTGGTTTGGAATGAGTCGTTTTTCTGTAGTAAGGTTGGAGATGGTGCCTGGCATGGGTCTCCACACATACATAATATCACAGCAATTGATTGCTGATACATTTGAGGTTGTCTTGTGTTGTCCATCTCTGATTTGGAGCTATTGAATGAGTATAGAATCAGTTTCACTTTTTCTTAGGATTATTTAGAAAAGCCAACGAAATGAGCTGAAGTTCCAGCCAGATTGTAATGTGTCTACTTCTCTCCCTTCTTGCCCTCTGCACTGCCACCCTGTGGCCCCAGCCTGCTGCCCTTGAACTATCCCAGTGACCTGGACTCCCCGCTTCCCCCCAGACCCTGCCTCTTCAGCCTGATTTCCCTAGAGGTGACGAAAGTGACCTATGAAAAGCAAACTAGGTGGCGTTGCACCCTGTCTTTCTGTGGCTTCCCACTGCACACAGAATAAAATCCACCCCCACTCCCCCTGGCCAGGAAAGCCACTGTCACCCAAATCACGTCTGTCTGCGGAAGTTTTCATGGCACCCTTGTGTCCTCAACTGTGGACACCGGGACTACTTTCTGTTCTTAGGCAGTTTCAGCTTCATCTCACCTAGGGCCTTTGGGTCTTAGCCACTCCTCTTGTCCAGAATATTCCTGCCTGGCTCCTGGGCAGGCTTTCCCACGGTACTCCTTCCTGCTCTCACACCAAGCGCCCCTCTCAGCTGCAGCTTTGTGTTCACACTTTTTAATTTCACATAACAAAATTGCTGTGCTTCTCAGTGGGCTTGTGCATCGATCATCCTTCTCATCCATGACCTCAGGGATTGGCTACCCAAATGTCTACTGAATGCCTGGTTCCTGGTACAACACACATGGGGCCCACTGGATGTTTGCCAAATAAAGGATTGACACAGTTCTTGAGTAGGGTCCTCTGCAAAGAGACTTGAACTTGTACTGAGGCCTCCCTCCCACCCACCTAAGCCCGCCATGGCTCCCCTCCACCTCCCTCTGGCTGGCTGGCTGACCTGCCCAGGGCACAGTTGCTACACCAATTATGTCACAGGGTGCTGTCTTCCTCACATCCTCTGGGAGAACCTGTTCTCATTGACAAGAGCTCTGATGTTAGAGCCTTCCACAGCTGTAGGACTCAGTGCATTTGCCTGGCAAAGCAGGCATGACCCCACCTTCAGAAAGCACCACAGGCCGGTGTGTTGTTGACAGTGACTACAGCTCTTCCCAAGCAGACTTTTTCTTGCCCAGGGCATTCTGGGATCTGTGTTGTCACATCTGTGCCAAAAATGATCATGAGAAGTCCCCAGGGACTGTGGTTCACCATGCTGTGTTAGCAGTAAGATAGATCCTTTACTGTGTCCCCTTAGGATGAGTAGCTGGGGAAAGGTCCCAAGTGCATGTTTATGGAACGGCTGGAGAGAAAATGCCAGCCTTTTATTTTCTCACATAATTGGGAACTTGTCTCTCGAAATTTCTTAGCTCTGTGGGCTTGTCCAATTAGCTCACTTGTTTGATAATTTAATGCAAATTTCCATCTTATCCCAACTCAGTGTATTGAAAACCATATTCAGAGAAAACAATTTAAATGGAGACATCATGGAAATGTGTGTTTCGGAGGAAAAGGCACAGCTTCTGCTTTGTGTCCCACTCGGCATCCCGTAGACCAGGCTGGTCACTGGCTCCAGGCCCTGGGCCACTGCCCATCTGTCAGAGGACATTCCTGACCCCGGATGATTTCCTTGCAAGACCAAGTTATTCCCAAGAACTAGAGAAGTAAGACAGAATGTTATTTAAAGTGGATTCTGAGCATTCTCAGAGCCATCTCACACTATTTTGATAAGCTGAATAGATTAGATATTTGAAATTCCCCAGTGTATATGTTGGTGCGAGTTGATGTCCATGGCGCCACACGTAGTCATTCTTAGGTATTTGTAGCCTTTCCCATCTTTCTCTGCCACTTGTGTTGCTTACTTATTTACAAGTTTTCTTTCACTTGATTATTTACTTTGAGTAAGTTTATATAAAGAAGAACTTTTTAACTGTAGAAAGCAAAGTAGCATTATTGGGCATAATAAAAGGTAACTATAAAAACAAATACACAGTTGTAAAAATAACACCAGGGCAAAGTTAGACACCAGGGCAGAGTCTAAAATCTTATAGAGTGTATCACCAGTGGTTGATCTATCACATTTCATGAAACATAGATTTTAAGGTAAATCTAACTTTTTTCCTGCAATGTCAGATTTTGAATCCAGGGCCTCCCACGCTCTAAATGCACGCTCTACTACGAGCTGTGCCCTCACCCATAAATATAACTCTTACTGACCAGGAAAAAAGAAAGACAAAGGGAAGGGGGAGGGGCTACGGATGTTCATAGGATTGCCAGAAAGTTTTAAGCTGACACTTAGAGGTGAATTTGCCTCTTTAAAGTGTGGTGAGAATTTGTCTGATGGGTCCTCCGGTCCTGCCGTGGAACTTATGGTCTTTTCCTAGCATAATACTTCGTAGGTTCTCTGAGCCCGTCTTGACACACTCATTGGTCTGTTCCACAGACTGTAGTGGCTGCGAGATAAATGTTCCAGGAAGGTGCTATGCAGGTCGAATTGGTCCCAAAGGTGAAAGTAAATGTGGATCCCTGACACGCCGGTACATCAAGCAGCTCCTAAGAACAGAGCTGAGCACCGAAGTGCCTACAGCAGAGGAGCACAGCCACTGAGTCTAAAGAACCGAAGGGCAAATTGGGAGGTGAATCAGTAGGAGCCAGTCCAAGAACTAGGATCTCAAGCAGAAAGGGATTCCGTAGGGGGGTTGGGGACTTAGAGAATTTCCGAAAGGACAGAAATGAAGAGGGGGCCAAGGCCAAAGCACCATAGCTGAGCCCCTCTGGATCCCATTTATAGTATTCTTAGAGTTAAGGCAGAGGTCTATTCAGCATAAGTCCTGGGCATGCGGTAGCAAGGAGGCAGAAAGTGCCAGCGAGGTCATAGGAAGGAGGGAAAAATCATTGGCTTCATTTGAACCTTGCAGAGTTCTGTAAGAGGATGTGGTAGGCAGGTTTCAGCCAGGGAAGTCAAGGACTCTGCCCATCTGTGGCTACTACGAGGGCTTGCCAGTCCCCGCGTCCTCTTTCTCAAAGCCTCTTCCTTTGTGCCATGCATTGTACTGACATGTTACACGCGGCGCTTCAGTTCTCCCTCTGACTGTTGCTTCTCTCCATCTTAGTCTCAGAGAGTCTAAAGAACCCACCTGCTGACCTTAGGCAGCTGAGCCAAGGCGAAGTCCAGGTGAGGCCGACCTGGAATCAGCGTGCCGCAGTGTTAAGCCACTCCGCCTCTCCATGGTGGGACGGGGAGGGGGAGGGTAGGAGAGGAGAGGCAAGGCAAGGACACTGAGGCTCCTCAGTGGACTTGCACCGGACCTCAGATGGAAAGGTGGGGCCGTTCACTGAAGGTGAACAGGCAAGAGAGCAATATGGTGGCAATGTGCCGTGAACCCAGCAGGAGGCTGTGGGCTTGGTGGGTGTAAGGGCAGGCCTGAGGCGAGAGAGCAGCCACAGACAAGAGCAATAGAGGAGCATTTCCTCCATCCGGGTCTTTCCCTGCCTTCTTCAGTGGTTTTTCACAAAGCATGAACCTTTCCCCAACCATGCCTGACTCTCAGGTGGTATTAGGGTTTCAGTTTGACCAGTGAAGCAGACTATTGGCTTCACTTGCTAATAGCTTTGATCCCTGACTATATCCCAGGGTCAACTTTCAACCAATCAAGTGTTGTCCTGATCTCTTGTCTGTATTGATCTTGAATGCCTTGACAGTGGCAGAGAAATCCTGTCTTCCCACTTGATCTACTCCGGTCAAGGTAGTGGCTGGTAGTGGTCCAGTGTGGTCAAGGTAGTGGCTGGTATTGGTCTAGTGTGGAACCAGACTGAGGTGTGGTCCTTCTGGCGGAAGTGAGCCAATTCTAGGTCAGTGCATGGAGTTTAGAATTCACGAACTTGTGCTTGGAATCACTGTTCCACCCCTTTATGCGTGCAGGTGGAGGCACTCACCAGGTGTGGGGCAATGGGCGTGACTGCCCTAAGGCATCAGTCTTCCCTTCTGTATTGTTGCAACAACAGCACACCTCACCAGGTTGTCACAAGAGCTCCATGAAGGCCTAGGTGCAAAGTGCTTATGGGGTGGACAAGCACAGGGGAGAAGTTCTGAAGCATTTTCACCTTCCCTTTGTGGCTTTCTGGGACCTGTGGGAGGTCCAGGTTCCGACTGGCAGAAGCCTGTTGCTGTGAGCCTGTCTACTGACTTAATCCCAGGGCTTTCTTGTAGTGGTCCTGGTCTTACCCACACTTTCTTGTGCCTGGCCAAGGTCTTAGCAGAGACAGGCATGTGTTTTGACCCAGGAGAAGGACCAGCGAGCCAGCTGGATCTCAGCTGTGTCGCCACAGTGAGTCCACGTCCATGCTGAGCACCGGCTGACAGTTCCTCTAGCAGCTACCGCAGCCTGCTGGGCCAGCCTAGCTGCAGTGTGTCTGTTCTTTTCTGTAATTGGCTCAAGTGCCCCCCCACCCCTGCTGCCCCCGCCATCAACCCAGAGCAACACGTGCACGTGAACTGCTGGACCACTCCGACATCTCTGCTGTTGCAGAGAGCTTGAAGCTTTTGCAATTCTCCAAGCATCTGGTCCATCTTATCCAGATGACATTTGGAATTTTAATCTTCTAGTTATGGGTTTCCATAAATCTGGTTTGAAATCGTCACCACCAATCTCCTCTGCTGTGGGAAAATGGCTCTGAAAAGACGTGAGGGGGTGGTTTTGGATGAGTGTGGGGGACAAGAAAGGCCGCTCCTGGGCCGCTGGCAGGGAGGCTGTCAGTGGGGGAGCCCTCACACTTGTATCTACCTGCCTTTGGCAAAAGCTCTGCTTTAGTGTCACTAACTGTGCTTTGGAAACCTACAAGGGGGGTGGGGGGTCTCAGACCTAAAATGGTGCAAAACTTTCTGCAGAGTGCTTGAATGGGTCATCTCATAGCTCCTTTCACGTGACACCCATTTTGCAGACAGATTAAAAAACAAGGTTCAGCTGTGATAATTTATCTGACTTTCCAAAGTGGTCGGTTGGGAAGGGACTCCTTAATCTAGGTCTAACTGAATTCAAAGCTTCGCTTTCCTCCTCCCCCACTGCATTTGACTATATCCTATTAACGTGTGCATTCTTGAGAGCTAAACCCCCAACCCCAAAGTCCATGGCTCTGCAGTACGGGGACTAAGCTGGTGACCTTTCTAACCCAGGAGGAAGAGTTACAGCAGATAGGGGCACCTGACATTGGGTCCTGCAGGATCTCATTGAGGACTCAGACACTGTAGCTTCCTCCTGGGGGAAAGTGGATGAGCCCAGCAGTAACAGCAGCGCAGCGGCAGGGAGCCACATCAGCAGTTGAAGGCTGGCCCTGTGGCAAGTGGCCCTGATGATTGACAGAAGCGTTCTTGTGTCCACGTGAATTCTCAGAGACCCCATCTTACTCTCCATGGTGGGAAGGGGAGGTGAGGCAAGGCGAGGCGAGGACACTGAGAGTTCTGAGTGGACTTGAACCTGACCTGAGATGAGGTAGGCTTCAGGTAGGCCACAGGTAGGAAGTCACCAGCGTAGGTCATTCTCAGATCATGTAGACTGATAAGAGGGAAAGGGACTACAGAGTCCAGATTCCATGTAGTCACTGAGTTTGTTCTGCAAATATTGGGGTCACTTCCCTGTTGTCAAAACTCTGCTAAGAAGCAAAAATCCCAGGTGAGCAGAGTGAATGACCTAGTTGCTCTTTGTGTGGGCAAGGAGCTGCCATTTGCAATCGGTTACTGTGTACAAGGACTCTGGGGTTTCCCACGATGGGTGCACCTGGGTGCTGGGCTGCAGCTGGCCAGGACACTGGCCATACTGGCACAGGGGAGAGGCTGGTATTTCTGGGGCTCCTGGGAGAGTGCACTTGGGAACCCCATCCTCACTCCAGCTTGAGGAATTCTGTGAACTGCCTCTACCAGGACATCCCAGCACTGGTGTATTTTTCCTGCCAAGCATGTGCAAACTATTAAGAGACCCAGGTTTCAGAGGAAGTAAGAGTAGCTACAGCACCTGAGTGGGTGCCTGCTGAACCCCTGCCTTTCCTTTTGTGGTCTCCCCCTTTGCCTTCTTCCATATGTATCAGCAGGATCACCAGAGCCCTGAAACACACTACTTTCTATTCCTCAGGAACTTTTTGCAGCCAGTAGGGGGCTAAAACACGTGATGGTTCACACAAGTAACTTTTTTTTTGAGACAAGTTCTCGCTGTATAGTCCAGGTTGGCCTTGCACTCATTGTGTAGCCCAGGCTGGTCTCAAACTCAGGGCAGTCCTCCTGCCTCAGCTTCCCCAGTGCTGGGATTACAGGCATGTGCTACAACACCCAGGTCGCGTGAGCATCTTTTTTTTTTTTTTTTTT
>NDGM011167107.1:0-13186 GCA_002564305.1 Octomys mimax | reverse complement strand
TCTCTCTCTCTGTCTCTCTAAATAAATAAATAAATAAATGTTAAAAAAAAATAAAAAAAAAAATAAAAAAGATTACAAATGGCTCTTTTAGAATCTTTACTCTCACAGAACAGAAGACAGAAGAAATGGAGAGATTCGTAGAAAGGTACAAATTATCAAAACTGAATCAAGAACACATGACAACTCTAAATAACACAGTAACAGCCAATAAAATGTAAAATATAATATTACATCTACTTACAAGGAAGAGTCCAGGATCTGATCGATTCATGGCTGAACTCTACAAGTAATTTGCAGAAGATATAATCCCTATAATCCTCAAAATCTTCACACAAATTGAAAAGGAGGCAATCCTCCCAAAATCATTCTTTGAGGCAAGTATTATATTGATGTCAAAACCAGGAAAAGATGCAACTAAAAAAGAAAACGACAGGCCAATCTCCTTCAAGAACATAGATGCAAAACCCCTCAATAAAATCGCAGAAAATAGAATACAGCAAATCATCAAGAAGATTATACACCATGATCAAGTAGCATTCATCCCAGGGATGCAAGCATGGTTCAATATATGCAACTCTAAAAATCTAAGATACAATTTCAATGCAGCCAAATTTAGAAACCACATAATCATCCCAAATGATGCAAAAAAGTCTTTTTAGGAAGTCCAACACTCACTCATGTTCAAAGTCCTTCAGAAAATTTTAATAGATGGTCTTCAGCTCAATCTGATAAAAACCATATATGAGAACACAACAGCTAACATAATTCTAAGTGAAGAGAAGTTGAAATCCTTTACTCTCGCATCTGGTAGAAGAAAAAGATGTTCTCTAACTCCTCTCATATTCAATATAGTTCTGGAAGCATTAGCTAGAGCCATTAGACAAAAAAGAAAATTAAAAAGAACAATAATATGTAAAGAAGAAGTTAAATTATTGATATTCACATATGAAATGATACTTTACTGGGAAGACCCAAAAAACTAAAGCAAAAAGCTACTACAAGTGACACACAAATCATAGCCAGATACAAAGTCAATACCCAACATTCAGTAGCATTCCTTTGCAGACAACAAACACACTGAGAGGGAAATTAGAGAAACAATATCATTTACAACAGCACCGAGGAAACTGAAATAGCTTAGAATTCATCTAATTAAGGTCAAAGATCTTTTCACAGAAATCTACAGTACTCAGGATAAAGAGAACATAGAGGATTTCAGAAAATGGAAAGATATTCTCTGCTCCTGAATAGGAAGCACCATCGTTGTGAACATGGCCATACTCCCACAATTGCTATACAGATTTAAAGCAATCCCTATAAAACTACCACCAACAATCCTCCTATACATAGACAAATCATTTTCAAAATGTATTTGTAAGCAGAAAAGACCTAGAATAGCAAAGACAATCCTGGCAAACAAAGACAAGACAGGAGGCATTACAATATTTGACCTGGAATTATACTACAAAGATACTGTGATGAAATCATCATGGTACTGGCAAGAAAATAGACCATAGGAGCAACGGCATAGATTAGATGATGCAGAAAGCTCTACGAACACACACAGACACCTGATCTTCAAAAAAGGGGCCAAACATGCTTACTTGAAGAAAGATAGTCTCCTTAACAAATTGTGCTGGAAAAACTGACTCTCTACATGCTGAAAACTAAAACTTAACCCAGGTCAATCACTATTTACTAAACTAAAGTCAAAGTGGATTAAAAATTTAAACTTTAAAACAGAAACACTAAATGTCCTGGAAGAGAAAGTAGAGGAACTGTGGAAGACGTAGGAGTAGGCAAAGAGTTCATGAACAAAAATCAAATCACAAGGGAAACATTTTAATTAAGAACTGGGACGTCGTCTTATTGAGAAGTTTATAGGCATCATAAGAAATTACCAACAAAGTCAAATTTAACCCATAAATATGGAAAAAAATCTTTACAAATCAGCACTCAAACAAAGATCTTCACTCTAGAGTACATAAAGACCTAAAAAATATGAGCACTTCAAATTTTAAAGACCCAGTCCAGAAATGGGCATCTGAGGTGAATGCATACTTCTCAGAGGATGAAATTAAAGAAGTAAATAAATACATGAAAGAATGCTACACATCACTTGCCATCTGTGAAATGCAAATTAAAACAACATGGAGATACCATCTCACCAAAGAAAGAATGGCTATCATAAAGAAATCAACCAACAGTAACAGTTGGAGAGGCTGTGGCGAATAAGGAACACTTCTCCACTGCTTGTGGGAATGTAGACTGGCAAAACCATTATAGAAATCTATGTGGAGACTCCTTAAATAACTAAGACTAGAAATCCCATTCTAAAAAGCTATCCCCCACTGGGAATTTTCATGGAGGATCTGAAAATCTCATATAATGGTGATATATGTGTACCTATGTTTATAGCAGCAAAATTTGCTACAGTTAAAACTTGGAAGCAACCAAGATTCCTGTCCCTTGAGGAATGGATGAAAAAGATGTGTTATTCCTATACAATGGAATATTACTCATCTGTAAAGAATGATAAACTCGAAGCCTTTTTGTTCAACTGGTTGTCACTTGAAGATATACTCAAAAGTGAAATAATTCAGACCCACATGTGTAAATATCGTATGCTCTCCCTAATATAAGAACTCAAAGGAAGAAATACGTATAGGAAGTTATAACAAAAGGTATAAATTTAAAGGAACGCAAGAACTTGAGGATTGGAAAATGAGGAGAGGGCCAGGAGCTAGGAAAGTTGACAGGTGCAAAGCCATACATTTTTATGTACAAGATAGGTAAGGCAATGATCCTCAGAACTTTCTTCAGTTTGTTGAATCGAGGAGTTACTTGGTGAGATTCTCATCCTAAGTATATATGCTGCTACGTGTGAACTGAGTTACGGCACTGAAGATAAAAACGTGCAATAGTGGCGTTATTTTTGGAATGCCTGTCATTCTGGTCTTCTTTATATGTACTGCTTGTCATGACATACCAATTATGCCAGAGCTTATCTCAAGTAAATTTTTTAGAGATATTCCATTTTATGCCTAAGATGTTTGATACTCAGACAGATAGTAAGGTTAAACCCACCTGCATATGTTGTAGGGCAGTAATAAGCTTCTCTTCAGGAGGGTTGACAACCTAATTTTGCAGAACAAATATTAGAGATAAAGAAACATTTCAAGGACAGCCAAGATTTTTGAAATAACATTTCAAAGTCAGTGAGGACTCAAGACATAGCAAAACCTGTACTGTAACATGTTGTAACTCAGTTGTGACTCAAAATTTCTGATAAAGTAGATTATAGGGCAACAGAGCAATTTGAACAATGATGTAGTGTGTTCTGAAAGAGTTACAAGGAACAAACAGATTCTCTCAGGCTTTTTCAGAGAGCAAATTTTTCAAGCAATGGCTATGATACATCCCCATAGCTGACACTGACAAAGGATCTACAAATCGCATTACAGGGTTTCAGGATATGTACTGAGGGGACTTGACTGACCGTGTTAGATACAAAAGTTATATTTTTTGTTATATAGGTTATTCATTATCTTGGTTTTAACCATCCAGCAGAACAGTGTAGAAAAGAGGTATGAAAGGTGAAGCCATGTTAACATTCTGAGCTGTGGAAACCACAAGTCTTCAGATTCAGACATTGCCAGTCCTGTGGATAACCCACTACTATTGTGGAGTACTGGACTATATTAGAATATTTCACTGAATTCATGCACCTACAATATTTGGATGGCAATGCAATACCAATCTCTGACAAAACTGAACAAAGAAAGGTGATATAAAAGAAGGACAATTTTGTATCTGTGTACACAAAATATGTAGGATACATATATAGCTAGTTTCTCCTAATTCAATAAGAAAAAACTTCTGTACTAATAGAGTTTGGACAGGATATTATGTCTGCATCATGTGCTATGAATGAATACTACAAAGGCAACAATGTGCAATTTAATTTTAAAAAATCTCCTACCAACCTGTTTTGAAGCTGTCACATTGTAATTTTTTCTCAATAAAGTTAATAAAAATTGAAAAAAATTCCAGAATGCATGCAAACATGAATATTATATAACAGAACAATAAGGGGAGGAAGGGAGTAAGTAATTTGACTGCCAGCTAGAAACAGACTACAATGTTCTATCTTCCATCAGATTAAACTGGCATATAAAAGCCAGTTTAATTAGTGCTGTTTAGTGAATTCACTATTTTGGGGCTTAGGAGATAGCTCAGAGGCATAAGTGCCTGTCTGACATGTGCAAGGTCCAGATTTTGATCCCTGGTACTAAAGAAAATAAAAAGGCTACTTTTTTCCCCAGTGAAAAAGTCTAGCCTCTTTTCCAAAAATAAGTTATCCAAGTGTACATGGAGGTTCATTTGTTCGTCTATTAGGCTTCTTTGTTCCCTTAGTACTTTTGTGTCAGAAGCTTGCTTTTTATCATAGGAGCTTTTTAGTATAATTATAATTCTGGGACCATGTGTCACCTGCCTTATATTTTTTGCTATTATTCTTTCTATTATTTTATTTCAGTTCAGGTTCAAATGCATTTGTAAATTATTTCTCTAGTTCTTTGGGGCATTTTCTTTGTACTGACATTAAATCAATATGAGAGTTTGGAAATTGTGAACATTTTCACCTCTACCTTTCTAAAAGCAAACAGTATCTTGTTTTTTTAAGTTGCAGGGTTTGAGCTCAGGACCATGCACTTGCCAGGGAAACATTTACTCTACTGAGCTATTTCCCTGGCCCTATCATTTCAATTTCAAAATTCCTCTTCCATCTCATTTTTTTGGGGGTAGTGTAGTTTGAAAGTGCATTTCTAGCACCTCCCTTGTTAGATTGATTTATGAGTTTTTCATTTTTCTTCATGCTATTATGATGTTTCCTTAATTTCTTTTTTTTTTTTTTCAGACCTGGGGTTTGAACTCAGGCCCTTGTACTTGCTAGGGAAGCACTTATTCCACTGAGCCATCTCCCCAGCCCTTTTAATTTCTTTCTTGATGGCTTTTTTAGTTGTATGAGAATGCTATGATATGTAATGACATTGATTCCTACTAATTTAACATAGAAAGTTATTAAATCTAGTGATATTTTAGTAAGGTGTTTGTGGTCTTTTACCTAGACTAACATGTCATTGACAGATAATAACGTGTTGGATTGATAACTGATGGTCAACTTGTAACACTAAGCTGAACTGAATCCACACTGTACTGAATGTGAGTAACCCTGCTGTGCACTGTTGTCAAAAGCATGAGAAGGAGAACTTAGAGGAAGAAGTGGTTCTACTGGTTGTCCTGCTAAAGTCTGTCATGCTGGCTTTCCCGATATGAACACAGTCATTCTCATCATTAAAGGAGTTCAGAAATTTCTTGTTACTGGGAATGGCTACAGTTCACTTTGGGGGATCTCTAGCACTTTGAGCATTGATTGCTGGATCTAGAGAGGAAGATGCCGCACTGCACTGTATCCTAGAGAAGCTTGTAATACTAGCTTTTCTGCTAGAAACTCAGTTGTTCTTATTACTGGAGGACTTTAGTATCTCCTTGTCACTGAGGGTGGCTGTAGTAATTTTAGGGGGAGCTGTTGTTCTCACCTTAAGCATTTCTTCCTGGCTCCTCTTCACACCCCTCTGGCTGTTGGCGCAGATACTTCCTTCACCTGGCACAGTCTTTCTAGCATCCATCACTGACCTTTGGCACACCAAGCACAAAGCTGTGAAACAGACTTGCAGGAAACATTTTTGGGGATTTTAGGCCTCCAGTTGAATTCGTTGAGGAGGCACATTTTCATGAGCTCCAGGTCCTAAGCTGGACTCCTGCAGGACATCACCACAGGATCCTGACCCTCAGCTAGGTGCTTTTCATATTTAGTGTGTGGAAAATTTTCCTGCATGTGTGTGTGTGTGTGTGTGTGTGTGTGTGTGTGTGTCTGAATCATTGGGTAACTACCATAAAGTTATCCTATAATGTGTCCTGCATTAAATTTTTTCCCATGCACATCCTAATCGCACCAATGATGAAATTAGCTTTACTCAAGGGATGTAATCACGGTTCAACATACTTATATAAATGTAATAAAGCATATGAACAAAAATAAAAATAAATAATCACCTCTACAAATGCAGAAAAAATCCTTTGAAAAAAACTCAATATCCATTCACGTTTAAAAAAAAACCAAACCATGAAGAAGGGGCCGGGGAGATGGCTCAGTAGAATAAGCGCTTGCCTGGCAAGCACAAGGACCTGAGTTCAATCCCCGGTTCCGCAAAAAAAAACAAAAAAAAAAACCAAAAAAACAAAAAAAACATGATGAAAATATAATAAAGGGCTTCATTTCAAACTGAAAAAAATCCATTTACTACACACCCTCCACTAACATGATATTAAGTGGCAGATTAACAAAGAGTTCCTGCAAATTATGCAATGAATAAATTATATCCACTCTCACATGTTCTGCTCAATATATTTGAAACTTCACACAGATATAAAACACAACCAAAAAATGATAGTATTCAAGGTGATGTCCAATTATTCTCATTTACAAAAAATAACCATTTATACAAAATACCAAAAAGAAAACCTCACCATGAAGACGTTTAGAACTAAAAAGTATTGCAAAGTAGCAGGATGCAAACTAAACATAAAATATATTAGTGTTCATGTTACAACTTTTATGAGTTCCCAGGAAAGAATCAAGCAAATAAATCCACTTACAAAATCTTCAAAATATACTTTTAAAACATATTTTCATCTATTCATTACCGTGTCTACAGGGTCTCACTGTACAAATCAGACAAGTAGTTATCTTCCTGCTTTTTGAGCCTCCCAAGTGCTGGGATTACAGGCACGTGACACCACACTCAGTCTCAATCACCCTCTCAGTGAGCCTAGGGGGTAGGGCCAGCATGGCATTCCAAGGATTGAACCCCAGTCCCTGCATCTGCCTAAGCAATTGATTTAATCTGCTGAGCTATCTGGCTGGCCCTTCAAAATATAAATTCTTGGGGCTGAAGATATAATTCAGCAGCATAATGGCCTGCCTGGGAAACACAAAATCCAGAGTTCAATCCCTATTACTGGAAAAAAATCAGGAATTTTCACTAAAAAATAAAATAAAAGATCTCTGTCATGAAAAACATTTTTCTTGAAATAAAATTATAATAGGACATTGAAAATGGAAATAAGATGAGATATGTGGGTTTGCATTAAGTTATCTGCTAAATGTTGATCTCTATTGCACTAGGAAATAAACAAAAATCAAAATGCTCAGAAACTGGGCATGGTGAAACAAGCATGTAATCCCATCCTTGGGGAGAATAAAACAAGAGAATTGCTATGAGTTTGCACTGCATAGTGAGACCATGTACCAAATACAGAAACTAAAAATATTATAACAGTGCCAGTAAAACCATGGGAGATAAAAAAACTTTTCTACATTGCTGGTGGAAACTTCTACAACCAGTGTGAAAAAAATATGAATATTCCTCATAAAATTGGAAATTCCACTTGCTCCAGGTGTTCCCTTTTTAGTTATCCTGCTGAAAGATATAAAGATGTCATAATTCAATTATGCTTATGCTTATAGCACAAAGTCAATAATATTTAAAACTTGAAAAAGACAAACATACCAATCAGCAGATGAATTAATGAAGAAAATCTAGCATCTATACACATCAGTGTACTTGTCAGGCATCAAGCATGATAAATGAGTCATTTGTAAGAAAATGGATGCGAATCTGGACCAAAATATAATATGAATAACACAGACACATAATTTTAAACATTATAACACTACTTTTACTTTACATGAACAAAACAAAAATAAAAGATAACAGAAAGAGGAACAAAATATCTATGGAAAATATGGGATGAAGACAAGGAGGGAGAGAAAGAGAAGAGAGAGATCAAGATGAAAAAATATTTATGGTGTGCTGTGCACATGTATCAGTTCCCTAGTAAAATAAATTATCCATTATTTGGAAAAACTTTCTAATATAAAATAAAAATTGAATAAATATCATTTTCAATCAAAATATCATCTGGATCTTTCACATAAGTAGAAGAAACAATGTTATATTTCATGATATAAAATATAAACTATATTTTAGTTCTATTTTGGAACTAAAATAGAACCAGAACAGCCCAAGAAATCCTGCATAAGGAAAGCAGAAGCCATTATAATCTGGGACCACAATTTACTCCACAAACCTACAGTGATAACAGAATGATGATAATAGCAAAAGAATAGACATTTGCAGCAGTGGAATATAATAAAGGATAAGAAAGCAAAATCAATCAACTTTGATGATCTGATATTTGACAAAGAGGCAAAAACTTATCCTCAACAAAATATAGCATCGTTCAGAACAGATTCCCATCAAACTCTTTATTCATAAGCAGTGGAATTTACCTAATTTTTTTCTCACCATTCTGGGAATTTTCTAAAAAGAACTGGAAACATCATATCACAGTAATATGTGCGCAGCACAATTTGTGATAGGCAAATCTTAGAAAAAACCAAAATGCCCATCACATGAGGAACGGATGAAAAAGATGTGGTGCTTTCATACAGTGGAGTATTACTCAGCTATATAAAAGCAAACTTGAAGCTTTCATATGTAAATGGATGTAAAATGAAGCTATATTCATAAGACAAATAAACTAGGACCCCATGTGTAAATATCATATTGTCTCCCTAGTGTAAAAATCCCAAAAGGAAATAAAAACTAAAATGTATAACACAGTTAATTGAAAGAAAGAGAATTTGAGGAGTAAACCATAAAGAGAGAAAAGTTAGGAAACAAGGGGGAAAACTGTAGATTTATATATACAAGATGGATAAGGCAATAATCCTAAGAATTTCCATCAGGTTTTAGAAAATAGAAGATAATGGGTAAATTTCTCACCTTGACTTACACTATATGTTGATTTCTGTGAACTAAGCAACTACATTGAGGACAGCAATGTATAATACTAAAACCACGCTTAAAATTTATGTCATTTTGGTCTTCTAACTGTTTACTGCTTCTAATATCATATCAATCATGGCATATTCTCTTTAAAGTATTTTTAAAAAATAATGAAACAAAATGAAAGACAAGAAGAATAATTGAAAACTTCTTGAAAGGATATTTTAATATTCAAACATATGCTCCATCTGGTGTAACTGTATGTACTAATATGAGCAGCAGATTTGACTATAAAAAGATAATGCATCAATCACTGTTTATCAACTATTATAGTTTTGAATAACTGTAGCATATGTATTGTTATTTGTTATAATGTTTCTGTCTTGCTTTTGTTTTTCACCGCCTTTTTCAAAGAATAATATCATTAAGCTTCTCTTCTGGATGCTTAACAACTAACATTTGCAGACCAAAAATTAGAGAGCTAAATGTTCTAAAAGGGTAGCCAGCATTTTGGCCCAAGCCCTTCAAGGCCAGTGAGGCCACAGGACATAAGAGAACCTCTGCTACGAAATCCTGAAACTTAGTGGTTTACCAAACTTTGTGATCAAGGCAGTTATGGAGTCACAGAGGAAAATTATCAAAGATGCGTAGTGCAGCAAAAGAGAGTCATCGAGAAGGAAAATATTTCTGTCTTTCACAGAGAGAAAATTGTTCAGGCAATCACCATGATTCTTCCAGATGGCTTACAGTATCAAAAGATCTACAAAGTGCTGTACATGGTTCCAGGGTAAATCCTGAGGAGATTTGACAGAACTAATCAGATTCCAAAATGCACTTTTTTACTTATATATGTCTTGCTTTAACTTGGTCTTAAACATCCAGCAAAAAAGTGTAACCATGAAGTATAAAAAAGTAAAGATATATAAATATGCTAATCTGTAAAAGGCTCAAGGCAAAAACTTCAGACAATTGCCAGTTTTGCTCGTAACTCACTACTATTATGGACTATTGGACTATATTGGGTTATTTTGCTGAATTCGGGTAGCTGCTATATTTGGACAGGCATCAAGTATGAAAAGATCCTTTAAAACTTCTCCAAATAAAGCTTCACTAACAGCAATGGAACACTCATCGCTAAACAAATCAAAAAAGGGGGACATAAGTAAAGGACAAATTTTTAGTGAAAAAATATATGTATATGTATATACAACATAATTAAGATAGATATACAGCAACATTCTCATAGTTCAGATAGAAGAACACAGGTTTGTAGTAATAGTGTTTAGACAAGGCATGTCTCCATCTTGTCCTCTGAGTAACTACTACAAAGTCCACAATATTCAATGTATTAATTATTTTAAATGTCCTACTAACCTGTTTTTGAAGCAGTCATGCAATTTTATCTTTTTTCTCATTAAATTTTTTAAACATTAAAAAATAAATTTAAAATTATCTTTCCTTAGTCTGTCCTTTTCTTACACTTCTAATAAGTTTTGAGTTGGATTCAACATTGTATGAAACTGTCATCTATATTCTCACATTTTACTTTGTTCTAGTTACACGGAGTATTGTTTTCCATCACTTTTTTCTTCAATCTATGTTTCTTTCTTGAATAAATGAGGTGTGTCTCTTTCATGTACCATATAGTCAGACTTTCTTTTCTTGATGTTCTTTTTTTTTTTCCTTTGTTCCAGTCTGTATCATTCCTGTTATTGTGCTACTAATTTGATGGCTACTTATTTCTTATCTCGGCTGTTTTAAATACTCGTCCAGTTAGTTGCAGTATATCATTTGGACTTTGTTTATGGTTGCGTTTTTGTATCTTCTTACAGTTTCCGTATGAAATTTTCTGTGAGGCTGTTTTTGTGGTTATGAATTTCTTTAGATTATCTTCTTGTGAATATTTTTTTTAATATTGGCTTTGAAGGCTACTTCTGAAGGTTATAATAATCGTGGCTAGGACCTAGTTTTGAAGAGGATGGTGGTTGAACATTTTCATTCTATGCTGTCTTGACCATTTAGGATTTCATTAAGTAAACTCTTTTTATTGTAATAGGCTTTGCTTTGTGAGTTAAGTTTTCCACTAATGGGTTTCTATAGTTTTTATAGTTTGATTAATTTATTTGCGATTTTGAAAATCATAAAAAGCTTTACAATATCTGCTTCCCTATGTTGATCAATCATAACTCTCAGAAATATGATAAAATTTTTATCACATGCATTGGGTCCATGCAAAATAATAATTTACAAGCAAATCTCATTCAAGAACATTTTGCAAAATGCATAATCTGTTACACATTTCCATGTACCTGAAATCAAGCCATAAAACACATTTCAAAATTAATGCTGAGAAGGCTAAGAGAAGAATATTGAAAGCAAGCTGCAAAAAACTTTTCATATTGATCATAATATGAGGCAACAGATGAAGAAATTTCCAGTTGAACTTACATCTATCATGTTAACAATGTGAACAGTTCTTTTGCCTCTACTAATTTCTCAGGTTTTATTTTTAAACTTGTGACAACTTGACTACAGCAATTGAATCCTGGGACAATAATATTTATTGAAAAATAAAACATTTGAGGAACCTTGACAGCATTTCTAAAGACTACTCCAATAGTTGTTCCACTATAAGAAGACTATCAGAAATACTAGAAAGGCTCTCATTTTGATTATTTCTTAGAAAAAATAAGTACAACATCTCAAAGGAAAGCATAAAAATTTAAGGTGGGCTCACTTAGAAAACGGTTAAAAAATTAAATATCTTAAATTAGATTAAAGGGGCCAGGGATATGGCTTGTTGGAATAAGCACTTCCCTGGCAAGCACAATGGCCAGAGTTCAATCCTCATTTCCACCAGAAAAGAAAAAAAGATAAGTAAATTAGTTTAAAGCTTTGTAAATTAGAATATGTATTGTGAGGCTTAAGACTCATGAAAAGTATATAAGTATTTCCACTTTAAATATACTTTGACTGTACATTGGAGTACCTCTGTAGATAATAATAAGAGGCCACTCAAATTAATGTCAAAAGAGTAGGGAATGGATAGACAAGAAGTCAACAAATTAATTACTAATACAAGGCTCTATTTATTAACTAATGTTACAAATTTATGTACTTTTAGTTCAATATCATTGGGATGGTGGAAATGACTATGTAGTGAACGAACTCTCACAATTGTCAAAGCTAAGACTGTTAACTAACTCGTTATTTGATGGTTCACTCATGAAGTACTACCTCTCCAGACTGCTTGTTGCTGGCTACTGTGCTTGATTTATTGTCTATTTTCCTGTGTTTTTTCCAGAAACAGCTAGAAAATACTCTCTCTCAAATCACCAGAATAAAGAATTCATAAACCAGAAGTACCCCTAGAAACAAGTCTGAAAATGTTTTCATTCTATACATTATATTAACAACTCTTATAAGTTGAGAGTATGTGTTTATGAAAATAATCTCCAACACTCATATATTTCCTTCATCATTTTATCAAAACAGTTTTCAAATACTCCATGCCTTCCATCTTAGATTACTCCTCTTAGTCTTCTGAGAGAAACTAGAATATTAGTGTACAGAGCCTTAGGATTATTTTAATGGAAGGGACAAATGAATTTATTTACTAAGAATATTTTCTTCTGTGGTCTTTCAGAGGTGTTAAGAGCTGTTTTATGATAGACTGAGAATAATTCTCAAGCAAATATCACTTAAGCTGCCAAAATAATGACAATATTACGATAGTAAACTTGAGCATATTAAAGCTCATAAACTCTAAGAAAAGAAGGCAACTATGGAATAAAAATTACAAGCCAGAATTCAAACAAACCCACATTTTATCACTCTCTATGATATGTAAACAGACTATGAATATTTATGTGGAATGATCTCTAACATGTCAGTTACACTTGTAATGAAACAAATCTCAAACTTGGGAGATCAAGCAACATGAGTAAGCAAAGAAGCTTGTCTCCAATGAATGCTTCTTCAGAGTTTACCAATTAATGAACCATCATTTTGGAGAAGGAAGATTAATATAGATTGGTCCTTCATGCAGGTACAAAATACTCAAATGAAAATATTTTAAACAGAAGGTGTTAGGTGATTATCTGTTACTGCAAATTCAAAATATTTCTGTACATCATGAATATTTCATAGATTAAAGATGTGCACAGTCCAAGAAAATAACTCTAAACATTTTTTTTCCCTGACATCTATTGCAAGTCTTCTAAATGTACTCTCCAAAATCTTGAGTAGAAGTATCATACTCTGCAATGAAA
>NDGM011167102.1:0-21032 GCA_002564305.1 Octomys mimax | reverse complement strand
ATACCGACTAATGGACTAATGGACCAAGGCAGATGGGGCCAGAGAAGGGTGGGCAACTCTGTCAGAAAAAGGGGAACTGAAGGCACAGGACATATCACCAGGGCATAGGAGCTTGGCGGAAGGCTGGTGACTTGTGTGAAATTTCTCTCAGGACAGGAATTTACTTATCCAATATGGCTCTGAAAAGGGGAGCAAAAACTAGCAGATAGAACTTACTAGAAGGCAATGTTTGGATAAATGTTATCAAGAACTTTCTAATATCTAAAACTTTTCTTAAAGTGGAACAGGGTTGCCTGTTACTCATGGGCCCAAGGAGGGCTTGGTAAGGAAAGTAGTAGAGGAAGAGAGAACTGAGGCTTTGGCATCAGACTCACACTCAGATCGAACGGGTGTACTTGTTGTGTGACCTCAGGCAGGTCACAGGGCTCATCTGAATGTTTCTCACAAGAATCCAATGACAAATGTGACGTGCTCTGTAATCCGTGAAAGAGAATGCAAAATGTTAATTATCATGCTCATTATTATTTCACTGTGGTTACTAGTGAATGTATCTTAGTCATCCAACCAATTTGAATCCCTAGAGTTCTTAACTTAATGTCATCACATAATAGTAATTGTTGAGGGAATTAATTAATGAATCAATGACTTTTCCCCAAAACTGGCCCCAAAGCTTGAAGTTGGTTTTTATCCCAAGCCTGGTACATAATAGGATTCAACTTAAAATGCACCGAGTGAACAAGTGAGGGAATGATTTCATAAGTGAGTTGCTATTCACTGATGTGATAGTCACTGGGTTAATAAGCACTTCAACCCTATTCTCAGTCTTATGAGACGGTCCCCAGTGACAGAGAGCCTCACTCAGGACTGCACTGGGGGTGATGGCACTGCACAGGAGGCTGGCTCAGCTGGCCTGGGAGTCTTTCCCACCTCCCAGATCTCATGTTTCTGGGATAGCATGCTCTTGGCGAGAAGCACTTAGCTCTGTGCCTGAGGAAGACATGGTCCCACTGGGGTCACTTTGCCCTAGGAACTCAGGCCCTCAGCTAGCAGTAGGTCACATTCTTACCCCTGCACTGTGTTGTATGCACACGAACTTCAACTGGGCGTGAGAAACTCAGAAAACTGAGTTCCACTCATTCTCTAGTACTCCTGCAATGTCACCAATTCAGGAATGGCTGGACCTACTCCAAAGCATAGCTGTAGTTCACACGCTTGGCAGTTAAAGTAGGGATGTGAATTCTAGAGTCCCAGATCCTGAGTTCCAGCCTGGATCTTCCATTCTACCCTGGGACAGTTGCTCTCAAGCCTCAATTTCTGCAAACTGGGACAAGACCTCCCTTATCCAGTTATCATGAGGATCAATGATAAATGCTTGTTTGGTCCATGCCTGACATATGGGAGGCTCCAAGGCTTACAAGCATCATCATGCAGCAACTCTTGGAGTTCTCAGATGTGACAGATATTACTCCAAGAACACTAGCTGCTGTATATGATTCCTATAATTGCTCATTATGGAAATGTCATATTTTGATTTCCTACAGCATTATAATATTGAGGTATATAGTTTATTTGCTGGCAAATATTGAATAAATAAATACCAGAATTTAAGGCAGTGTAGATTCTCTCTTTATAGAAATATTGCCATTTCTTGGGTCAGAAATGACCTGGGTTCATCATTCTGGTTCTGGTGCAGATACTACTGTGTTCTAGTTGTGTCGACACAAGAAGTGAACTTGTTACCTCAGCCTCAATTTTCTCCTCTGTGGAATGGAGATAATTGTACCTATTCTATGGGGTTCTTGAGAAGATTAAATGAGATGATGCAGCTGAGGGCTTAGGATGGGGCTCACCATACAATAATTGTTCGGTAAATTGCAGTTGTGAGCTGTATCTGAGAACACCTAGTTCAGCACTGGTGATAAAGCAGGAACTCAGTAAATGAGAATTTCCTTTATTCCTTTTCAAGCACTGCAACCAGTGTAAGTGAGCTTGATAACTATTGAGCCAAGCTGATCACAGAATCATGCTGGGAAGAGAAATGTTACAGTTCTTTGTTCTGGGAAGCTGAGCTCTCCTGGTACTGATCAAGGGGTGAGTGACTTCTGTTAGTGTCTCCTGTTATTCTGTAATCGAGGTTCCCACCCAGCCCTCTCACACTGGAATTCAACATATGGAGGCAACTAAGACAGAGGTAAGCTGTTAGGCAGCTTCGGTTGGAGAATACTTTCTATTGTGCTGTCTGGCCAAGACAGGGAGCACCTCCAGAGTGCCCACTCTCTCCTGCATGTCTCCTCTTTGCCGTCACTAAGTACCTCTGAGTCAGATGCACCCAATCAATAGCAGCATGCATAATGCATCAGTATCGAGGTGACATCTTAATAAAGATTACAGATGGGTATTTTCCACATAGTTGGGGTGTATCTTTCTATATTCAAAAAAGAAATCCTTTCAATTTTAACTGTTCGGAGTTGAAGTCTTTCTAAAGTGCATTCTCCACTTGCTTCCTGAAATCAAAGAAACATAATTTGACATTTTCTCTTTTTTCCTTGGTACCTTGGAGTTAAGAGATGTGGTGGTAAACTAGTTTTCAACAAAACAAAATAAAACACTGGTGGACTGGTAGTGTTTGCAGATTTCCATGTGAAGTAGGCTCTCAACCTCTAAATATGTCTTAGTCACTTTTTCCTTGCTGGGACAAAATACACAACACCTACAAATTAGAGGAGAGGTTTGTTTGGGCTCTTGTTTCAGCCCACAGTTGGCTGGCTCTAAGGCAGGAAGGAATGACATAGGAGAGACTGTTCCTGTCGCAGTGGTGAGGAAGCAGAGAGGTTAAGGGAGGAGCCAGGAAGAGAGATAACTCGTATCTCCCACGCAGGGCTCATTTCCTACCAAAGAGCCAGCTCTAAGCCCCCCTAAGCCTTCCCCAGACCAGTCCATGAGTGCATGAGGCTCTGCGGGACTTCTAAATATGAACTGTGACACAATGGTTTTAAAAAGCCAGCTTTCAGTTTCTGGGATAGGAAAGGAAACACAGGAGGCAGGAAGGCCTGGTGGGCAGGACTGGCTCCCAGACCCAGGCAGATCTACTTGAGTCCTCGTGTTAACACTGCAGAGCTGAGATTTGGGTCACTTTTCCTGCACTTCTTCCTGAGAGAGAAGGAAAACACGACCACACGGAGTGATGGCAAGGACTCGGTAGGCTGGTGCACATCAGGCTCCAAAACTCAGGGACACAGAGGCCGAGCGGGTGACTTAGTGAACCAGGCAGCGGGTTGCAGTCCCCAGTACACACCCGAACTGCCTCTCCAGTTGGCTGCACATTGGACCCTATCGAGGACTTCACGCTCATCTACCCGCTCCCAGGCCAATTAAAGCAGAATTTCTGGGGGTGGGAGTGGGGGTACCCTGAGTGTGGCTGTAAGCAATAGCAGCTAGCACCTGCCTGGGTGAGGTGGCTGTGCAGGCCAAGCTTGAGAGCCTCCACCCCCGGCTGGCAGGGGCTGCGGAAGGGCACTCCCTGTTCCACAGGCTGGCACTCTGTGGTGACCTGCTGTTTTTATGTGAAAACATTTTAACCTTCCTAAATCCTGAAGGCTGGGTGCAGTCATCATTTCTGCAGCCAAAGTGTGGTCTCTGATCCCCACTCTGTCCTACTTTGTCTTGTCACCTCTCATAAGCTAGGAGGACATTTTGTTCCATTTTGCCTATAAAATGGGTACTGACCGAGAAGACTGCTGGGTACTCAGGAGCAAAGAATTCTGGGGTCCACACCCTACTCCAGTCCTTCACTAATTACTCTCCAGCCATGGTGGGCTTTTTGAGACTGCCCGTGTCACATCCTTTCATGTTTCAGTGCCTTTGAACACACGCATCCCCGCCCAGGATGCTTCCCTACCTGGCAATCATCTCACCCTCATAGACCAGCTCCAGGTCATGTCCTCCAGAAGCACTCTGCTTCCCCAAGAGGTCGACCAAGAGGCTGAGGGCCACTATACCCACCTGGGGACAGCATGTCCCAGATTATATTGCCATTACTAGTTAATGTACTTGTCTTAATTCAACAAATATTAATTTGGTCTCCATTCTGAGCCAAAGCACAGAGTTGTGCTGGATTGATGGATTAGACATCCTGATTGTAAGGTCTCCTGGGGGTGAAAACCACACCTGATTCTTCGGTGGCCTCAGCCTGCCGCATGGGCCCGTACACTGGGCTCTGCAGACGTTTCACAGATGGGCAGAAGGGTGAGTGGGAAGCACTGCTAACTTACTTGTGTGTTCAGGGCTGTGACTTCAAGAGATAGGCTTGGCGGAAGGGCGACTTCCAGGAGAGGGGGGTGGTACTGTGATTTCCAGAAGTTTCATGGACAGATAGTTCTTATGGAAGGATTTATTCATGGTTGTTAACTTGTGGGCCACTATCTTTAAAGGACTTAAACATTGATTTGGAAAATAATTTTCCTCTGCAAAAGTGTTCAGAATGGAAACATTACAGTTTCAGTGAGTTTGGGAAATTGGAAGTAGTTTGGTATGGCTGGAGGAGGTGTGGTGTAGGGCTCAGAGAAACTGAGGCCAGAAGGGTTGTAAGTGTTGGATTAGAAAAGGCTTTGACTGCCAGGCCAAGGAGCTTTGGATTTGCCCTGTGGGCAGAGGGTAGGGCCCCCTAGGAATTTTAGGGGAGAGGGCAATGGTGCCATCAGTGATTGGTCCATTGAACAGACTGGCTCCACCCCTCATATTTTAGCCTCCCATATTCTGTTCTTGCCCTTTCCATTTGCTTAATTTACCTTTAATTATTGCTTCTATTATTTTCATAGTCCATTCTGGCAGGAATGGTCTGGTGCTGGATGGAATTAAACTGATAAGACCCCGGAAGACCCCCTTTTGTTTGTATTATTAACTCATGTATTTTTTTTAGAGGCAATCTCATTAAAAGAGATCATCTGGGGTTTGTGTTCAGTTGGATTTTCCAGAGGGAGCCTGGCCAGCAACTGTCCCTTGCACCTGCCTCTGCTCTCTGTGTGCATTTTAAAGCAGGTGTCACTCAGAATGTAGGGAGCACCAGGTTCTAATTAGGTGCTTGTTAAACCACAGGCCTCCAGATTGTGCTGCTAAAATTACTAGTTTATTCAATGAAGAAAACCCTGCTGGGATTTTTTCCACCTGAAAACAAACATCCAGTTCTGTGCCACTGTCACATTTTCCTGAGGACCTCGTTGTGGAGTGTTACTGTCACTGACGGTGGTGCTGGGGGCAGTGGAGGCACTTGGCGTCTGTGGCTTTGCAGAATTCTCAAAGGATCTTTGGAAATAATGTACCATTTTCCCAGAAGAGGAAATCTGGCCCCAGAGAACTGAGTGACTGCCTAAGGTCACACAGCCAGTATGGGTCAGGATGGGATTTGAACTCAGCTCAGCCCTGGGCTGGGCCCTCTCCCATGGCTATTTTTGTATCTCTCCCTGTAATGTGCTGGTTGCCTCCAATTGCCTACATTTAATTGACTATATTTTTTGACATAGGAATTTATATTTTAGTCAAATAGCATCTGACAAATAATGAAAATAGTTGAAAAATATACCTTGAGTATATTCTAGATGTGTGTTAAGTGCTACCGATACTTCTCCTGTGCTATAGTTATTCCACTTCAGTTCACTTAAAGAACTAAATTCAATATCTGCCTGCTCTACTAGTGAAGCCCTAAATTCTAAAATTACCCGGAGGGCAGAAGTCTAGTTCTCTAGTGATTATTCACAGTGTAACCAGCCTTCCTGGGATGTATTTATCATTTCGTTAATTTGGTCATAGTTTCTTCCTTCAAGGAAGATGGTAATTTTGGTTAGGGATTTGTAAATGTCACATTAGTTTAGTTTTTTACCCTCTCACTGTTAGCTGTTTATAAAATGAAGATTGATTTTTATTCTTTGACCACATACAAAGAAAGAGGTGGGTGGGATTCTGGGAAAATCCATTCTTTTGTTTCAAAAGATATTATTTGAGCCCCTCCCCCATGAGGAGTGCTTTCTGAGGGCAGCGATGGAGCTGGGGAGCTGACCTGTGAGGCTTTCTTCCTTGGAGTGTGCATTCCAAGGGAGGAATTTGGCCTTCCACCGAGGTACCAAGAAAGAAAAGACAGAGGAGAGGAGAAGGGCCATGGTGCCAGGAAGGATGGGATGTGTGTTATTCGTGCCATAGTTTGGATGTGGAGTGACCCCTAAGGCACGCCTGTGTGAAATTTCGCTTCTCACCTTGAAGCTGTTGGGTGACAGATGGAATCTTTAAGAGGCAGTGCCCAGTAGTGGGCTCAGGCCGCTGAGAGTGTTCTAGGAGGGGACTGTGGGGCCCTGGACCTTTGTGCTCCAGAGTGAGCAGTCACACACTTTCACCACAGTACGCTGCCCTGCTGCAGGCCCAAAAGCAGTGGGTCTGCCCAATTATGGGCCAGGTCCTCCCCAGTGGAGATAGAAATCCTCTTTTTCAGCTGATTTTCTCAGAAATGTGTTACAGCAATAGAAAGCTGCCTGCCACAGCTTTCTGTTAACACAGTGGAGTAGCCAAGGCAGGCTACTTCTGAAGAAAACGTTCTCTAGCTCACTTTTACAGTTCCCAGGCTATGGTCCTGGCTCAGCTCTGATGAGGGTCTTCTAAGCTGTGTCACATCACAGCTGATGGCAGGAACACGGCAGGATCAAGGGACCACATCTTGATGCAGGAAGCCGGAGAGAACTGGGTGGGACATACCACATGCTTTATTATTTTTAAACAACTCTCTTGAGAACTACCAAAGGTTAACACAAGAACTACCTAATTTCTTCTCAAGGGCAGCATCCTGAACTGACCCCAGGACACTCCACAGGGCCTGCCTCCCACTGTGTCCTATCAACTCCCACATGGCCACTGTGGGGACCAAATCTCCAGTGCATGGACCTTTACAGAACAAGTCATACCTGACTCCTGGCAGGAGGAGATGGATGCTTAAACAAATAGATACAGACTCTGGCTCTGGACCCCTGCAGTTTCAACAATTCCTATTTTGAATGTTGTTGGGCAACCATGATGATCCATTTTCCTGAGGTGTAAATTAACCCCCATCTGGGAAAACTGTTCGGGTGGCAGTGAGTAGGTGAGGTCTATGTTTGGGGGAGACTGTGAGCCTTCTCTCTACAGAATCAATCTACATAGGTCCTTGCTCATTTATTAATTCAACAAACCTTTTAGTGTCTGTTATGCTTTGTACACCTAACAAGAAAGTTGGGCTGGGGAGACAGCTTGGTGGCATAAGCACCTGCCTGGCAAGCTCAAGGTCCCTGAGTTCAATCCCTGGTACTACATGCCATGCCAGCTCCGGAACTAGGAATGGTGGTGCACGCCTGTAATTCTAGCACTAGGGAGGCTGAGACAGGAGGATCGCTACGAGTTGGAACTACATAACGAGAACCTGTATCAAAAAAAAAAAAGAAAGAAAGAAAAGAAAAGAAAAGAAAAAAATAAAAAGAAAAGAAAGAAAGAAAAAAGAGAAAGAAAAGAAAAGTTGGGTTGTTTGATCCCTGTCTTTAAGAAAGGATAAAAGGTTCATAACTAATTATAATACCATTGGCCTTTGACAGTCTTGAGTGACTTGTCCAGAGACCTCTGGGAACCCTTAAATTGACAATTACTTCTTATTCTGCAGATATGCACTGGCCAGCTGGGCTCATTTACTAGTTAAGTGACTTGTTCATTCAAATCTACCTCACAGAAGGGGTCATTCAAGGTCCGGTCAGGTATTTCATATTTGTCATAGATCCATACTGCTCGCTGTACCATGGCCTTCAGGATTACCAAGCCCCTGGGTGTGTCTACACCACCCCCAATTCTGTAATTACAAAGGGGAATAGATTGGGAGACACGGAAGAGCTTGTGTGCTTAGGGCCGCTGGACACACCTTTGTGCTGCACTGCACCGTGGAGGCTAGGATAGGAGCACAGGTCTTGAATCTCATAGACTGAGGTTCACTGGCAGCCCTGGTGACAAGACATGATGTTCAGTTGCTCCATGGAGAATGGCTGGCAGAAGGCAGGGGTGGCAGCAGGGAGACCTCCTTGGTACCACAGGAGCCTGGGAGAGGCATGATGGCAGTTTGCACTAGCTCTGTGGAGGTGGAGAGAGAGGAATAGGCCAAGGGCTCAGCATGTGTCTGAAGGGAGGATGGGCAGGGTTCCTGGGGGCTCCCATGTAGAAGCGGCAAGGGAATGGAGGGAAAGAGGAGTCAGAGACACTGCCTGGACTATGGCCTGAGAAGCTGCATGGAGACGGGGAATGCAAAGGAGTAACTCATCTGTACCAGGCTAAATATAGTTGAAAGTCCCCAGAGGGCAGAGGTGACAAGAACCAGAAGGTCGTGGGACCCTGGGCAAGTAGAGAGGAACACCCTAGACAAAGGCGCCATGCAACGGAGCTGGCGCCAAGAGCACAGGCTTGAAACTGTTCCTGCTCAGCCCTTCAGGCCAGAGCTCATTGGCCCACTGTGAGTAAAGATGCCAGAGGACTCCAGGCTGAGAGCTGGAGAATGGAACAGTGACTTCTGGTGAAGAGCACAGCAGGAAAGACAGATGTCAGGGGAGGAAGGAAGCCCAGGTTTGCGCAGGTCAACTTCAAGGTACGTGTCAGTGCTCAGCAAATGCCGGCCGTTATCATCACTGTTGTCATCATTGTAACCAATTTCCTAGCTCTCGGCGCATCCTTCGGTGGTAGTTGAGGTTGCTGTGAAAGATGAGGTCCCTGGGGAGAGCATAGCACTCAAGAGAGGGCAGAGGCAGGAAGCAGCTCCCCTCCATCCTGTAAGGAACCAGCACAGATGGTATTTTCCAGTATCTAGGTCTCACTTTCATGGAGTTGTGGCTCCACTTGAAAGTTTCCTAAAATTAACCACAATTTCAGAAGGTAGGGAACAAGCAGCTGGCTAAGCCTAGTAATCCTGGGGCCCCTCCCATGAAAGCTCTCATACCCTAAGACAATGACAGGCACTGCACAGTTAAAACGTTGTAATGGAGAAAAATGGATGTGAACAGAGGAATCTTAAATGCATTAGTTTTCAACATTGTAAAATTAATTGGCTTCCAAATATAGCCCTCTCCTGAAGTAATTGGAGTTCTGAGGAGCCTTGAGCTTTCCTATTACCTGCAGTCAACGTTTCTGGGTTCAATGGTGAATAAAGACCTCTTTGTTTAATTAGAGTAGAATCATGTTTTAAGAAGTTAGTAATCTAATTAAAATTATATTTCTAGTTTATATGAAACAGAAAAAAAGAGAGGTCGGCAAGTCTTTTGTGGCACCTTCTCTATACCCGGCACTGAGCTGGGCACAGGGTTGCAGAGTGGAGGAAGCAAGGGTCCTCGTCCTTAACCGAGTCCGGGGTTTACAACTAGAGACAGAAGCAGGAACGCAAGGCGTAGATAGTCCAGAGAGCTTTCAGTGCTCAGGGGGAAAAATGGCTCACTCTGCCCAGGGAAGGTGATATTTGAGGTGAAGAAAAGAACAAAAGGTCAGTCAGGAAAATGGTGCAATAGCTCTGGGGAGAGCCGAGGAGGCCTAAACCAACAGCAATGGAGGGGACCATGCCGCAACTTCACCTGTCTTGGTGGCTGACTGGGTATGGATGAGTGAAGGAGTAGGATAGATCAAGAAAGAGGGAAAAGGGCACTGATCATAGATGGCTGGACCTCAAGGGAGAGGAAGAGGGAGGAGCCTGCAGGTGTCCCCTGTGTATGCAGTTCTATGTCATTTGGAAAGATTTTTGACTATCAATCAAATGCATATTTAAAAAACGTAAGATAGCTATGACGATTGTTTGGTTCATAAGCTGTGCCTTGAGAGACTGTTTGGCTGGGGCCATTGCTGAAGTGCCTGAGAATACGCTGGGCTGCTCGGTTCTGGAGTGGAGGAAGAGCAGCCAGACTGCTGGGGACAGTGGAGCAGTGGAGACCTTTGTTGTGTCTCCACAAGTCACCTTTTCAGGTGACACAAGTGCTCCACTCACATCTTATCCCCCCAAAGCCAGCCCCTCAGCCTCATTTGAGATGCCTTCCCTGCACCCCACCGCCTGGCTTCGGCTCCTCCACCTTCTCCTTGGTGAACAAAGTGAGGGCAGCAGAGGCCACAGCCTCCCCCGAGGAAAGGCCCACCTGGGGGGTGCTGCGCTGTGGCGGGCATGCAGGCCATATCCTCCCGGCTGAGGGTGTGAGCTCGGTCTGGCTGTTGCTTTTACAGAACTTTAAAAGCACATATTGTTGATTAAAAAAAAAAATGAAAAACACTTTAAGCTTTCAGAAAACAATACAATGAGGCATTATGTGCCCCTATCAAGAATCCTTGGAGGTGAAAAATTTGCCTTATCTGCTGAGACGTTTCATGAAATGAAAGAATCATTTAGAGACAACATTCCTTCTCATCCTCCCCACAGAGAATCATTACAGTTTGTTAATTTCTCCACCTATGTATGTATCTATAAATAACATGTATGATTGTTTTACACATCAATTTTTACATGATACAATACTGTACATCGTATTGCAACCAGCATTGTTGCTTAAAGTTATGTCTCAGTATCTATCAGAGATGATGTATTTAGATCCGTGCTGGATCCCTTTTACTTATCCTACCTGTGGTATACTATTTTACTTAGTAAACCACAGTTTATCTGTTGCTGCCTTTTCAATTTACTCTTACCATGGAAAATCAGCTTGCTCCCTCCTCACCTTTGCTGCGACAGTCAGTGCTTGGATGCCCGCCCTTCCGTGAGTCCCTGGTGCGCATGTGCAGGAGTTTCTCTGGGGTTGACACACAGTGGAAATAGGCTGTACGTTCACTTGTGTACTGGTTATGTTTTTCTACTGGATTTTATCTATTTGCTACTATATCCTTTGCACTTTTCAAATACCTAATAAACATTGGTTCAAGGAATTAATCTGTTCATATTGCACCCTAGAGTGATTTTACTAACTTCCATTCCCACCAGGTTTCAAGAGTGTTTCTGTTCTGATCTTCTTGCCAACACCTGGTTATGAAACACATTAATGTAATATTTGCCTCTGTGATGCATGATAAACAGTATCGTAGGATCCTCATTTGCATTCTCGTGATCACTAATGAGATTGGTTGTCCTTAACTAGATTTATTGGCCATTTGGATTTTGTCTGCTACGAATTACCTGCTCATATCTTGTGCCATTTCTGTTTTCTTCCTGATTTGTAGAAATGCTCTATCTATCTTGAATAAAAATCCTTTGACAATTTAGGCTGTAATTCGCATTTTGCCTTTTGATAAATAGAGCTTTTCAATTTTATGTATTTTTTTTTTTTTTTGCTGAGAATGACAGTTTTGTTTCTTTCTTTCTAATCCTTACACTTCTATTTTCTTTTTCATATCTTGTTACTCTAATGGTTATGAATATCCTATTATCCTCCGTATTTTAAAAGAACTGCTTCAAACATTTTGCCATTGATTATGAAGTCAGCTGTGGCTTTTGGAAGACGTCTTTTATAAGGCTATTTTATACCGCCTTGCAATCCTAGGATAAACTTTCAGAATGATAGATTATTTCTTCATACTTCAGTGGATTTATTTCTAGATATTCTCTTTGGTTCTTTCATAAATTTATTTTTTCTTGCATAAGCATTTTCTTCCCTTAGGGTTTGGAATATTTTCTTTGAAATTTTAATTACTTCAAATATTCTTATCTCTGGATTTTCTGGTTTGCCTTGTCGTTCTTAGAGAGAGACATCCCCAAGTCCTGCTCTTCATGCCAGCTCTCTCCCTCTTATTCCCATTGGCTTATGTAGCCATCAGGTTGCCAGACATTGATTAAGCAATTACTGTATGTCAGTGTATTAGGGTGGGGAGATGGAGGAGTTTCCAGACTCCCAGGACTCACTGTTTTGTAAATACTCACCCCACAATCAATGCTCAATGTTCACAAAGGTTTTATACAACATAGTTCTATGGTGAAGTTGCCAGGAATCCAGGATTTGGCACTGGATGGATCTGGATGCAAATTCCCGCATCATCAATCATTAATAACAATTATCATGAACAAGTGATCAGTAATCTGGTGTTTGAGAGCCCTGTTCACTTCTCTTAAGGCAGTGTATTGCTTCAGAGAGTACATCTGAAAACGCGTGCCCCAATATGCTTAGCACAGTATCCAACCCAGAGTGAGAATCAATCAAAAATAGCTGTCATAATTTGCATCTATTTTTCCATTTGATCCTCACAATTGCTTTACAAGACAGATTATTGTTACCATTTCACAGATGTTTTATGAGCATGTGGGAACATTTAGTAAAATATTGCAAAAATGTTAGTTTTTATTAATATATGTAAAAGGGCTTTGCTCAATGTAAAACACCATGCAGATGGAAGGGAATTTCATTCCCTGGGATGGCTTAGGCCCAAATTTTGGTCCGGATTTAGAAGTGTCATTACAGAAATTTAAAATCATATATCACAAGACACAGGGAAGCAGCTTAGCACCTCTGAAAAGGAGGGAACAGAGAAAGGATTGCAAATATCACTTAACAGTAATATATAGGTGTTACTACTATGTTTTAAAAGTCTATCAGATGATATAGTAAAATGTGTTAAAACAATTTGCACATAACACCGATTTTGTGTAAAATGTATGGTTTATGTGCATACAATATACTGGAAGGAAGTGCATGAAAACCTTCAGTACAAGGGTCTCTGACCTGCAAGATTATAGAGCATTTTTATTTGCTTCCTTTAAGCTTTTCTGTGGATTCCCAGTCTCCACCATGAGCCTTCTTTATGGTAAGGAAAGAGTGGTGCTGGGGCTTCCTCATCCATGTGCTGAGAGCGAGGCATCACTTACCAGCAGACGCTACACCAAGGGGTGCCCAACTTCCAGCATGTGTTAAAGCTGGGACCTGAGAAACAGACTCTTGGTCCCCACCGGGTCCAAAAGAAAAGAGGAGACTGTATCCCACAAGATCCAGAATCTAACTGGAGACACATGCTTTTAAGTCTTCCTCCTGTTTACCTTTAATAATTAAGTGTATTTGAATCTTGCAGCTTGCTCCGGAGTCCTGCCTCGGTTGTTCTAAGATAAGGAAGTTTGAGGCTTTCTTCTCCTGCCCCATTGTCACGCGCTGTCCTCTTTCCCATCCTCTCATCTGAAATTCTCTAGGCAGAGACCTAAAGGAGCAACCGTCCCACCCTTTGTGGATTTTGTGTGGTTTTGACGGTAATTGGCTCAGACTCAACCTTTATACATTTCTACCTGAGGCTGTTTTTCTTCAAAATGGCCAGTAGGGGTCAGTGTATCCAGAGGCCTTTGAGGCTTAGTGCTTGCTTGCCCAAGTATTCCCTGTGGATATATGGGGCCCAAACTATTTTCATCATCACAATGAATACTAAAACAGTGTTTGCCTTCTTCATTGGATTGAATTTTTCACAGATGGTACAGAAGCAGTAATGAGTGAAACTGCCGACTCCTTAGTATTAAGACGGAAACGCCAAACTTCACTGCCACATATCTCTCCATATAAAGCAAACAAAACACCAGGTCTACTTAAAAAGGGCCTTGATGAAACAGCAGAAAAATTTTCATCTCAGTCCCTGAACATACTTCTTTAATATTTTGAGTGACAAATTGTGGAGCAAGCTAAAGCCTTCCTGCCGCCTACTATAGCCCAAGAAAGCTCTGTGACTGTCTGGCTTGCAAGTTGAACTGGCCCCTTGGTTTTGCACAATTGGAAAGTTTTTCCCTGGGAAAAAAAACAATGGTCAACTATATAAATTCCAATTTGAAACAAACAGAAGTGATCATTTCACTTCTAAGAAAACCACCACCAACAATCAAATGTGAACCTTCAATCCAATCTTAAAATTTTAGAAAGCTTGGATCTGCCACCTTGAGCCCAACAGCTTTGCCACTATTTAAAGGCCTTCTTTCTCTCTTGAGATCTGTGGTGATACTGGTGATAACTATGATCTTCTGATGTTGCAGAATTATCTTAGTCCCTGTCCCCATCCCTGAGACCCTATACCAGACACCCACAACTTAAAGGACCAAGTTTATTTTGGTTCATGTTTCAGCCCGTGGTCAAGGCAGGAACACGATGGCAGGGGGCCTGGTGGCCAGATGCTGCCCGCAGTCAGGAAGCAGAGAGTGGAGTGGGAGCCTCTTCCTGCCAGGCTCCACCTCCCAACAGCCCGTTCAGTTATGGGCTCATCATGGGCTGATCTGCTAATGAGAATAGCACCTCTGTAGTTCAGTCACCCTCCAAAACCTCACCTCTGAACACCTGAGGCCAGGGCGTACATTCTAGAGCCAAAGCAGCACTAATGGCACGTGCAGCAGTTGGCAGGGCTGCAGAAACCAATAGCTTCCAAATGTCCCAGGCAAAGTTCTATGTGAATTGGAGACCAAACAAGATAGATCAATGAATTTTAATGTAACTAGACCGTGAGAAGTTTATTGACCCAGCTGATCCAATGCAACTCACCTTTTGCAAAGCTCCGTTTGAGAGGATTTTGCATAGGGCAGGTTTTCTCCATTTGCTTCATTCCCAAACGCATCACAGCAGACTAAATGCAGGAACAGAATCTACCTGTTGTTACCTCTTATTAAAGAGACTTGCAAAAATGGGAAGCAGTCTGACTCTTTTCACTTTTTTTTTTATTATTGTTGTCATTGTTTGGGAACCATCATTTTCACAAAAATATGTTATTTGTATTAACATGTGTTTTTGTTAGTGTGTCATTGAATTGTTGGTTGTGCTGGTTTATTATTGTGTTTTTCCTGAATGAGTATTTTTTAAAGTGCCCTGTTGTAGTTTCTATTATAGAAATCGATGGATTCTAAAAGAATGGAGGACTCCTGAGAGGAAGACTCTTGCAAGCCTCTGATCTAGAGTCAGGAGAAGGGCTGCAGCTCTCCTGCTCGCTTACACCATTCGTGCCCCCTTCTCACACCCCCTTCTTTCTATCACACACTCAGTGCTCCAGCCCGACTCTGTCTATGCCAAGGCACCCACGTTCCCCTCTACAGAAACCCCGGTGCGCCACACTGCCCCACAGCCCCATCTCCACTCTGCTCGTTGCTTGCAGCACAGCCCAGGAAAGGCTTCTCTTGACTGAATCTGTTGAATCCGGTCTCATTCCTTACTAGGAAGGCTCCATGTTAATCTATCTCATAATGATCCCTACCTTGGGATTTAAATTCACATTACGTCCCTCCTTTATCGTTTCCCCTCTGCACCTACTCTACAAGTGCCACCTCCTCTGCTGTCTGTTGTATTATATTAATCACTACCTGTCTGATACAAGAGAGAGAAAAAAGAACCAACATTTTCAGTGCTAAGCCAGCCAGTTGATCCATCTTTTCCTGAGATTTTGTACATTTTTAAGAGAGTTCTCACATGCCTCTTTGCAGGCTCCAGCACAATTGACTGTTTTTTTTCCTTCCAGCCGAGGAAGGGAAACATCTGCATGTTATTGTTAATGAGACCCATTTTCCTGTCTTATGTCCTCAGGAATCCCTGAAGTGTATGCTTGTTTTCTGTATCTGCCGAGCTTCCCATTTTCAGGACAATTCATCTTTCCTCTGAGCTCCAACCCCTTGAAGTATAGACACACCTCACCTCTCCTCAGGATCAATAGGAATTAGCTTTATTATTCAATTTTTCCTTGCAGAAAAAAAACAACTGGGTTATCTGGATCTATCTGCTTGCTGTAGTGCAGCGTGAAAGGCTTCGTGGGATTTTCTTTCTGAGCAGTTCAGAGAGCCTTGTAAGCACACAGGTGTCTGTGCCATGCTGTTGGTTGACAAGGCCTGCGAGTGAAGCTTCTCTTCATGCTGAGGACCCTGAGTAGCCTCTGCTTATCACTAAGGATAAGGATAGAAGACACCCTGAGTTAGGGAGGGGGTGCTGGTCTGGTGGGGAATGGCGCCAACATCCAGTTGAAGGCCGTGGGGAAGACTTCTTGGAAGAGATGAGCTGTTATCAAATCTACATCACATGGCACCAAGATAGATGTTGCATGAATCCAGAGAGGAGAGAAGTTAGGGCATAGTGGGCACCAAAAGGCTTTGCTAAGAATGGGTCCTAGGTTCCCTCTGGAATATGGGGGCTATCTGAGGGGTGCATCAGGTGGCACTGCCTACCAGTGTGACTAGAGTCTCACAGGATCCTCTCTAAAGCCCACAGGCAAGCTCTGGGCATTCACCAAGCTATTGCACCACCAGCTCACGGGTGTTTCAGTTCCTTGTGGAACCGGAACTTCAGTAGATCTCATAGCAGGGAAGGCAAGGGAGGGACACATCGTTTCCTTCTCACAAGAAGCCTCATCATAGAGCAGCTAATTTTACTTTTCTAGCAACTCAGCTTCCTGGGTCTTCTGTCTGTGAGAGGTCTGTGTGCCCGCCAGGGGCTGGGAGGATGTCGGCAGCCTGATGCCATTAGCATGTGCTCTGTGCCCCAAGCACACGAGATCATTACTGTGCGCTCTGAGCACTTGACAAATGGGACAGCTGCCGCTCAGGCAATTTCCCAGTGAATGGCTAAGCCAGGTGGAGTCGGAAGATAGCTGGCCTGACTGAACAGGGGAAGCTAATACTAATCATTAGGTCTTTGAACCTTGCCATGTTCCCAATTAATGGTAGAATAAAGTGAAACGAGTAATTAGATGGATTCCACCCCACTGGCCGCGCTTCTCTGCTTGACTGCCTTCTGCTTCTTACCGTGAGAGGCAGAGCACAGATCTAGCTATGAGGAAGGAGGGCAGCGTGGGAATAGGGTACTCGGAACAGTGATAGCTACCAGCTACTAAGAACATGACATAGACACTTACTACACCCCGAACTCACTGCTGGGAAATCTGCATTTAAACCATCATCTCTCATCTGCCCTGAGAGGTGTGGATGGCATCAGTTCCATTGTAGGAAGGGCTAGTCATCCTTAGGGCCACCTGGCTGGGTGGCAGAGCTGGGGCAGGAGATACCTGGGGACCAAAGGACACTGGCCCAGGACCTGCCTTGGCTGGCTGGCTCTGAGTGAGCCCTGTCTTCTCTGGAGCAGTTGATCTGAGTGTGAACTAACATTCTCTCCTGCTGATTGATGAATTTAATTAACTGGCCGGTAAACTTTGTCATTTGCTGGTGTGTTTCAAGGTGTGGGACATGATTTCAATAATCGTGTGACTGTGAACCCGAGCCACTTTGTGCCTGTGTTTGCTGCAAACGAATGATCACTTTGGGGTGAGCTCCAAACTATGTGAGTTAAGGAGTGCTCGCACAGGCCAGGCACCGAGAAGCGGCATGCATTTCTGTCTCCCCTCAAGCCCAGCTACTGACCTCACATGGTTTGGCCCATAATCTACAAATCATAGCAGCACCACCAGGAGTTGTGTTCCAGTACAGCTAAAAGCATTTTTATTTTGCTTTTGCCTCTAATTTGCCATGTGATCAGACATGGCTTCCCTAGACCTCAGGTTCCTCAGAAATAGAATTAAACGGGGTCGCCTTGAAAGGACTTTGCAGGCTTTCAGATTCTGTGGTCTTCTATTTTTGATTTCTCATTGTCACTTTTCTTATAAATTGACTGTGTTTCTGTCGTTGTTGTTATGTTTGGGGTTCTAGCCCTGGGAATCAAGTTGAGGATCTTTGCTCTGAGCTACATCCCCAGCTGCCCCTTCTACCCATTGGTTTTTGTTGTTGTTGTTGTTGTTGTTTTGTTTTAATTTTGAGACATGGTCCTGAGAAGTTGCTAGCTTGCCCAGGCTGAGCTGGAATTTGTCATCCACCTGTCTTACCTACCGTGCTATTACAGGCATGTACCACCACCTCTGGCATCCATGAATTCTTTTTAGATGGCAGATACTTGTTTCACTAATTGCCAATTTTTAAAAATGCAGTCACTGAACATTAAAAAAATTTTGTGACATTATTATTTCTGTTTTTATTTTTGGCGGTACCGGGGATTGAACTCAGGACCCTGTGCTTGCCAGGCAGGCACTTATTCTACTGAGCTATCTCCCTTTGAAGAAACTTGTCCATATTTTGTAAACTAGCATAGTTAATTTTCTTCTTAGTTACGTTCTTCTTTACATTTTAAAAAGTGATTTATTTATTTATTTTGCACAGGGTCTTGCTGCGCAGCTTGGACTCATAGTGATCCTCCTGTCTCAGCCTCCCCAATGCCGGGATTATAGGCATATGCCACCATGCCCAGTTTCAGTGGCCAGCACAGCATGTGGTATTAGCAATTGAACCTGGGTCCTTGCGCTTGCCAGGACCTCTGAGCTATCTCCCCAGCCCCAGTGAGTTGCATTCTTCTCCTGACCATCAAGCTGTAGAACCTTATTACCAACAGGAACTGTGACCCATCCCTTAATTCTATAAATGCCCAGGGGAGCTGAGTGAGCTGGCTGGATTCACACAGCCAGATAGTGGCAGAATGCGAGTCCCAAATCTGCCCCATGCTTCCTTGCCTAGTGTCCTCTCTTGTCTCCTGGGTTAGAAACTGTCCTGAAGGCCTGAACTGTGTCACCTCAGCACTCAGCACAGGATTAAGCTCAACTGAGCACAAATACCACCCAGCAACACATGACTGAGCCTATAGCCCACCCAAAAGGCTTCCCCGTGCCCGCTGTGCAGCGCCAATGTATGATTATACACGCTGTCCACCCTCCGCCTCACACTTTTGATACTGCTCCTTGGGTGGGTGAGAAGCTACTGGTGGCCCTGGCTCTCCTAAAATGAAACATGGTTTTTGGGGAGAGTCTGCAGCTCTTGGGCTGGAAGGGCTCCCTTTACACTGAAGGTCACATTTTGATAGTTGAAGTTTTCTGAAATTTAATGTCACAAAGGTGGTCCCTAATAGGATAAAGATTTTATTTTTGTCCAAATGAGAAGAAATGAGTCATTTCATACTAAGGTGGCAAATTTATACTGTATATACACAAAAATTGAATAAAAGACTATAAAATAATCTGTCGTGACTATACATAAATAGCATCATGACAAAAGAAAAACCCCAGATCAGAGGGGCAGGAGAAAGCTACTAGAGATGATGGAGATATTTATGTGAATAAATAAAATAGCATCTAGTTTTCAGGAAACAATCACCAATTTCCAGGTGACTCCAAAACAGAATTTTCACTCTGTCTGTACCACAAGCATGGCGGTGTCCCCTCCATCACGCTCCTTCCACCCCGTGCAGTGCTCCCTGTTCATCTACTGATACCTTAAGGTCAGCATTCCTTGAGGACCCCACCATAGTTAGCCAGGACTGCTCACACTCCCACGTCAAAGACTTTCAGCTCAAAACTGGGACATGCATTTTAGCAAGCTTCTTGGGTGACTTTTAACACACTGGGGTTTGAGGGTTTGGGACCTCAAAAGGAAGATCCAAACAGGTAGCCTGTTCCACAAGACCGACTGCGACCCGGTCTTGCCACTTCTCTAGCATCATGCCTGCTGTATCCCGCCTCCCAGGGTGCAGTGCAGGAATGCTGAAGGGTGAATTGTAACCGATGACCCAGTGCCACCGCCACCCTGCCTCTTCCCTAGAACACTCCTTAGGTCCTCTCTTTGCCCAGCTAACCTCCACCAGCGCCTGTGCTGGATGACGTCACCCAGATGCCTTTCTCTTCCTTCCAAAAGCTGCCCTTTTTCTGTACTCTACTAACACTTGCTATTTCATTTTAAAACAACCAGTTTACATATTCTCTTCGCCTTCCTGGAAGCAAGGAAAATGGGTTCATACGTCTCTAGATTCTTCCACCTGAGAGTGCCTGACGCTTAGCTGGAAGTCTATCAGTGTGCTTCCTCAGATCCAAAAAGCTGCATCGTAGCTCAGGGAGGGGAAGTTTATAGAAGATTGAGGCGCTGATATTTGTTGAACAAAAATAGTAACCGTGAAGATTAAATTCCAGGGGAACAGGAGAACAGAGTGGAGGGAAAGGTGATATGGAGCATCTATCTACCGATCTATCTACATAGATACAGATGCGGAGCACGCGCTCTGAGTCAGACGCCGCGCTGAGAGCTTTGTAAGCGCCATTTCAATTAATTTTCATGACAGTGCTATAGTGTGAGGCTGTTATTTTCTTCTCCGTTTCTTGGGTAATGGGACAGGATTGGAGGCATAAAGTAGTGTTGTAGATTGAATGTGGGTTCCCCAAATTCTTTGGAATCTTCACTGCCGATGTAATGGTATTAAGGGCTTTGGGGAGTGATTATGTCATGAATTTGGAGCCCTCACCACTGAGATTAGTGTCCGTATAAAGGAGCTCTTTCGCCCTCCCTTCAACATGGGGATAGATGCAATGAGATGGTTCTCTGCAACCTACTGAGGTGTTAAGATCCCAGACTCCAGACCTGTAAGAAATAAACAGTGTATCAGCTGCCCTGTACACGATTCTGTTACAACCAAGTCGACTACAGCTAAATTAGTAGGATCCAAAAGCAGGTCTGGACCTGGGAAGATAGCTCTGCAGTCTAAGTTCCTGCCTGGCAAGTGCAAGGAACCAGGTACAACCCCAGATACCTCATGTCGTGCTGGCCACAGAACCTTAGGGGTGCCGTGCAGGTCCTGAAACTGGGCACGGTGACACAGGCCTGTAATCCCAGCACTGGGGAAGCTGAGAGAGGAGAATCACTACAAGTCTGAGATGCACAGTGAGAACCTGTATCCAGCAAATAAATGAAAAAAAATTTAAAAATTAAAAGCAGGTCTGTTCTGGGAGAGAGACAGGTGGTACCGTGGCATGGGGTGGAAGAGAGAAGCCTTTCTGTGGACACAGGATTGGTTTTGGAGCCCTGCTATGCCACTGGCCCTCTCTGACATGTGGGACCAGGTGTGGCTCTCTGCAAGCCTCTGATCTCCCACCTGCTATGCCAGAAACCCCATCTCTGAGGACTGTGGGAACCCTTCCAACCACATCTTCCTTTTCTTTACTTTTCTTTTTTCTTTTCCAGTACTGGGGATTGAACTCAGGACCTTGCACTTGCCAGGCAGGCACTTATTCTACTG
>NDGM011167101.1:0-17375 GCA_002564305.1 Octomys mimax | reverse complement strand
TATATATATATATATATATATATATATATATATAGTCTAGAGGGTGTTCAGGGTCTTACTACCAGATTGTACTCATAGTGATCTGCCTGTTTACAGACGTGCCACCACACCTAGTCTTTGATTTTGTTGCATTGGTGCACATGTCCTTTTTTTGTGACAAAAACTATGCACTTTTAATTATGACAGCTTTGGAATATAACTTCAGTTGGGGATTGCAGTGTCTCAATTTTTTGTTTTGTTTTGTTTTGTTCTTTATTACCCATGATTGATTTTGTTATTCTGGGTCTCTGCTGGCTCTGTATGAATTTTAGGATTTTCTCCCTACACCTGTAAAAATTCACATGTAATTTGTATTTGTCAGTATCACCTGCCTGACATAGTAAGACTTCCATCATCAATTTACAGAATAATTGCTGAATGAATTAGCAAGATAGCAACTCCTGGGGACAACAAGAGCTAAAGGTCCATGTACCTGAGCTCTAAAGGACACCTTCCTCTTCATGTTACTACCTTGGTGGAACAAGGAATGTGCTCCAAAGAGTGAAGCATTAACCTCCGTGAAAGGTGGAGTCATTTCCCACCTAAATCTATCAATTCAACCATCATTCAACATTTTCATACTGATCCCAGCATCCAGCTGGAAACACTGGGGGAAAAATATGTCTCAAACATCGTACTTCTTTTATCCTTTAAAATCTTTTGTTGTTTCAGACTTCTCCCAGGAATTTTGGTTTTTTCATAAGTGATTGCATCTCTAAGGGCTAGACCAGACTCCCCAGGTCTTACTGTCTTTTACAACATCAACACTCTTCTTTATCATTCACTAAGATGTAGAATCTTAAAACTACTCTAACCACAATTAAGATTTCCTTTTTTAAATGTTGTATAAAGATGATGCACATTCTAAATTTAAAATAATAGTGTTTATTGAAACAAGATACACATTTCTGTAAAAGTGTTTCACTATATCTCAATCATTATCATACATAGAAACACATAAAGTAAAGTGGCTCTATGAGGCACAATTAATACAATGGGAGAATTCACACAAATTGAAGACAGAAACTGAAGAGTTTATTTTAAATGATACATAATGACAAAAGCAAGTATTACATTTAGTTTAAAACTGTAGGTGAAATTATATTTACATAAAAGAAAGACTTGATTTTATAAATACAGGCAGGTTTTCTCCAAATATACAGCATTTTAAAATTATGAAAAAGTCTTTAAGAAATAAATATGTCCTGTAGTGTTATTGTAATTCTACCTTAATCTCTATCAATAATAATTTCACAGATATTTTATACAGTATCTATAATGAAAAGTAATCAAAGAATGAACTATTAAAATTCATCATTTTTCATTAAGCAGCTCAACTTAATAAATTATTTCAGTAAGGAAATTAAAGCAGTTTTAGTATATGTGCAAAAATATTGGTGATGCATATGGTTTATTATGCCTTCCTAACTTGTTACATAAAATATTTAATATTCTCTATCAGAGATAGCATTATGAGCTGAGATTGAAAAATATGTTCTGTATTTATATAAAAGTAATTATTACAGTAAAAAGCACATGGCCACTAGGTTGCCTCTAAATACTCCTCCTTACTTGAAACACATCTATTTGATCATTCTTCCCACTTTAGAATCAGGTCTGGAAGTTCTTTTCATGACAGACTAACATCAATGATCTGACTGCCTTGGTGTCATGAATCAATTCACAATATTTACTTTTCCTGATCATTTTACTTCTAACAATGAGCCAGAAATCACATAGAACTGAACTTAGTGGTTAAGGTTGATGGCAACGTACTGCAGTGGTTTCTCAAGCATGTCTTTCCTTTGGATGGCACCGGGCAGCAGCATTCACTATGAGTGTGCTTATGGTTCAGGAAGACACTTAGGACACAGGACTTCTAGACCTGCTTCAGAATGTGGAAAGAACAATTAAATAAGAGGGTTAAAAGCTGAGGGCATTATGTGAGTGGGGTTAATGGTGATGTGTCTTATGACAATTATTTATTCAAATATTCACCATGTGTTTTGATCTCCCCCTTGTATAACATATTGGCCAAGCATATTTATCATGATGGTACCCCGAATTGTAGAAAATTTGCCTAGAGGACTTACTGTTTTTTATTTTTGTTCCCATGGGAATTTCAGAGTGAAATTAAAGATATTAGATCCAACAAAAGATAATAGATCTATAAAGGAGATAAAGGTGCATCATTGTAGAGTTAGAGGTCAACAACTCCAAGTCAGAAGGCTATGTCTTCTATTATGCAGTTCTATGAGGGTCTAGCTTGGAGATTTTGGTTCAGCATTCTTGCAAGAGATCCAAAAGAAATTTCCTACATTGTCAGGGAAGAGAAGCAAAACATCAGCCGCAACCCAGAAAATAATGTCAAGTTGAACAAAATACTAAAGCATGTACAAACCATAAAATTAGGAGTCAAGACAGAGAAGAAAGCAGTCTTCTTATAGAAAGCAAGAAAGTAGGACCTTTGTGTGCTCTGAAGGAGTTGATGTGTTAGCTTCCTGTCACTGCTACAAAAGCCTGAGACAAATAAACTTACACTGAGGAAAGCTTTAGAATACAGATTGGGAGTTCTTAGTCTCCGGCAGTTTGCCCCACTGCCTGTGGTCTGTGGAGTGGTGGCACAGCATGGCGGTGACATGCGGCAGAGTTCAGGCACTCACCTGGCAGAGTGCATGGGGTAAATAATAAATCTCTAGAAACTGCATAAAATAGTGCCAAGACAGATATTTGACTAGAAATTCACCCGTGCAATTAAGCACATGGGCAATTTGGCATGTTTAGGGTAAGTATGACTTAGAGACAAAGTAGGAACACTAAAAAAGTAATAATTTACATTCATGTAGTTGACACAATTCAATAAGTTCTATTCATCTAGTAGCTTATACTTTTTGATATGAGTATGAAACAAACAAAATTCCTCTCTCTTGTGTTTTATGATATAACTAAAAAGATTCTGATCCTAGAGTTGTACAAGAGACGAAGATGCTATCAGCTTCCTGAGTTCAAGGACATAGTTACAATTTATTTTGGTACTAGAGGCACCTGTAGCAAATCTAGATATAATGCTTAAAATGTTTCTTGAGTAAATCAATAAAAACATTCAACTTACTATAGAAACAGAAAATGATAAAAAAAAATTTTCTAAAATATTTGGATTGAGTTATTGGATGGTGGTGAAAACAAAAGGCTCGTGTTTATAGGGAAGATACTGACTTGGAAGCTACCTTAGGGAATCTAAAGTCATACACACCAGATAACCTTGAAATGGGCACAGTGGAGACATAAAAGAGAAATGGTTAGCACAGTTACTAATGGGAGGTGGCATGTTAATAAAATCAAAACTAACTGCGATTACTCAGAGAAATTATTTTTTCTTCTGTAAATAGGAAATCTGAGACATTGTACTGTAGAACCTTTTCAACAAAGAACTGCAGGTACTCCTTTCTGACAAGATAATCTATTAAATGGCTTGATGAATTTTCAAGGCATTTTATCACTCATTTTTTCATGAGGTATTTCTATACAAATTTGCATAGTGATAAAGTAGCGTGGCTTTTTCAATTAAGTAATATGACTATTATCAGAGTACACTCTGGTTCACAAATTTCAAAAACCTAAAATGAATAACACTAGGAAACTGAGGATCAGTAAGTAATGGCATACAATGGGAAGAGAATTACATCCATATTAGCAGAAAATATTTTTTGTAAAGAAAAAATGTGTATTTATTAGTTCCACTTGTCACATGTATGGCTTCTGAGCTCTGAAGTCCAACTTACATTTGATTTTTTTTCTTTGTTCCTAACAGCCAGTGATGATATCACTTTCACGCTGAAATGACTTCATATATTCCTTCCGCTTATCTTGTAGTTCTGCCAGAACACCGTGTTAGTCTCCGGGTTTCAAATTTCCTTTCAGATTTTCTCACAGGGGACAGACTTATAAAGACACTCATTCCTTCTGCAGTGGCTTCACCTCTGGGACACGGCTTAGCTCCTTCAATCAGATTTTGCCCATTGTTGCAGAGCATCCTTACCATCTGAGGGAATGGAGATGGTAGAGAGGGCCACTGAGAATCCAGGAGGCTGAGGGGGAAAGCTGGCCAAAGGGCAACATGAAATGGTGCTGACAAAGGCTCCCAAATACTAGATTTTGGTCCTAATTCTAACTGCACCTGGAGAAAGACTGCTTGTCTCAATGGAAGTCAGATCCCCTCACAGTACAAATTCTGCTTTGTCCTAGAGACACTCTGGCAAGAAATGCCTAAATGAGGACTAACATTTTCCTTTCTTTTTTTGATTCTTTTAAAAAGATTTTATAGTCAAAGAATGATGGCTTAATGATATAAAAGTAAAAGCCTGAATTAGCAGATACTTATAAAGACAGTCAAATTACGTATCATGTAGTACATTTGCAAGGGACGGAAACATTTTGGAAGTTTCAGTGGGTTGGAAAAGCATTGAAGATTCTAGTCTTGATGAATGATCTCAAGTTCATTTGGCTGCTTGCTTTGATCATTTTTCAATGTGCAGTTAAATCTTTCAAAGCTGCTAATTCTCATTCAAAGTGCAGAGGAGTTCCAGAGAATTTAAATCACGTCTGTAAGTGTGTGTAATAGCATCTATGGTTATTTCACAGTAATTTAGAAGGCCACTACCAGGCTGAGAGACTCATTCTTAGTGTTATCACAGAAAACCTGTAGAAATGAGACTGCTGTTTGCATTTTAAACTTGAGAAGCACTGCTCAAATTTTAACCATTTGCAGAGAATGAGCATTATTATAGAGCAGTATTATAGTTACATATTGAAAGAGACAAAAAAGACACTACAGAAACAAAATATAATGAAAATGGAATACGAATCATCCCACATTGTCTTTTGACGGGGATATTTGCTACTCTCTGCTGCTAACCAGCTGATGGGCCCAAGTTATTTTAAAAGGCAGGATATTTCAATATGTTATATGTGATGCAGGAGCCACATTATTTTGGAATAAGGAGTTTTCTTGCAGCCAGAGATGAGTATCTATGCAATTTTGTGGTAGCATGTGTTATGACACTTTACAATTTTTATATTGGATGTTTTTGTAAAAGTGAAAAATAGAGAGAGCGGAAAAGAGAAATGAAAGGTAGTATAAAAAAGAAGACCAGTTTATTGATAGACCAAAGACAAATACTAGGAAAAATTAGAGGAAAGAAAATGAGAAAAGGCAAGTGAAGGAAACAGAAAAAGAGCGAAGGATGAATATGAGTAGCGTCTGTGAGGATGAAGGGTCCAGACTCTTGGGTTCTAATCCTAAGAGAACTCTTCCATAAGGTTAAAATACTGTCACACAGTATTCCAAGCTTGTTTTCCTGTAAGCTGACCTTCAGTGAGAACAGGCATGCAGGATGTTCATTAAGCATGCTTTTGAGATAAACACCTGTGGAAATGAAAGACATGGCCAGAGCTTTCTGCATTAGTCAGTTGTTGGATCTGGGACAGCAAAAATAGGCATGAACGACCATGGGATGGGTCTCTGAGGCCAAGTTACCTCTTAAAGGAGTATAGAGTTTAAAAGTGTTTGATACCACTAGTCTTAAAACGTGGAACAAAAAGTACATCCAAGGATGTTCACACAGGGAAGTTAGAGCACAATTTCCATCGAAGTCCAGCTTTTGTGGTACTCTCTGTTTGTTAACATCAATCTTTTAAAAGGACCAACAAAGTTGCTGAGGAGCTGACTTCATAGAGTTTCATTAGAAGAGGAAAATTAGGGAGATGAAATGTAACCTACAGTGCTGAGGCTTGTCTTGGGTTCACAGCAAAAAATTGCTACTTTATATTTACCTATCCATCCAAGGATTCCTTCATGCTTAGCTAGCTTCTTAGCTGTTCTTTCTGATGACCCCATTGGATGACCCGGGCCCTTATTCTAAAGGGAGCCTAGCTCCCTGATCACTGTGTTACTTGAGTCTGAATTTCTACATAGTCCATCTGAGTATTAGGTTACCAAAGGGCACTCACGAGTTACCTTGAGGTTAAACATTTCTCTCTGCCTGTAAGTGTTGTAGCATATTTTGATGGGTAGACTCCATCAAACTTGCTGAAATATGGATTTTGTTTTTAAGGAAAAAGCTGGTTTATTTGCAAAAGAAATCCAAATATCAAAGGTGAGATTCATAGCCCATAATTCAATGGAACACTTGCTGTTGGAATTGTGTTCATGAACTACATCAGAGCCTAAATTGTCAGGAATAGTGAGAACAATTCTTAAGATAGTTCAGGAAAGTACTGCACTGGAGCTGCATGGCTTCCACTGATTGATTCTCTGGACCAGGCGCTTTGCCTTCTGAGAGATGAGATTACTTGAATTTATGTGATTCCCAGTGTAAACCACTTCCAGAAACAGGGTGGCTCATGAGAAGTACTGAAGCTTTCGGGCTTGCTCTTTAGTTGGGTCTTCTCAAGCTCTCCCAAAGTTCTGTCAGACCTGCATCCTTCCTATGTGGTGTGGCTCATGGTCCCCGGTTCTGGAGCCTACTCTAGTTACTATGAAGTCAATAACCACCCAGTCTAGTGCCACAACATGTGGAAATCAACACTGGTGGTAAGCTCCTAGGGTAGTAATCTTAGTGGAAGAAAAGGCAAACTGAAGTTAGTTTAAGGTTTTTTTTTTGTTGTTGTTGTTGTCATTTGTTTTTCCTGGTAGAATGAATTGGTGCCCATAATAATCATCTATCCACTAGGCAGTGTTGGTGCCTTTGGAAAAAGGGTTCGTACTGAGAACCACAGTTGTTCACAGAAGATCTCTAGATCAGCTTTGATGAAAGAGCCCACATTGCTGGATTTACTTATAAGTTCCAACCTCGCCCCACATCCCCCACTCTCCCAAGGTGAGAGAACTGTTGTGCCCAGTGACAGAGCCAGTGAGCTGGGTGATGCCCAGTGTGGAACCAGTGCATGCATTTGGTGGGGTAGTGCCTCTTTCCAGGTGAGTGGTCCCTGGTAGACATTAACATGAAAAATTATATATATATATATATATATATATATATATTATATATATATAATATATATTATATATATATAATATCTCCTTTTGCAAGTATATCACAGTCAGAAGTATCAATTTTATTTAATCTTACATAGATTATTGTTATCCTTCTTTATTCTGTTACTTAGCATTTTTGCTTAGTTGTGTTCTGTAAAGTTCACAAAACCACAAAAATAATTATTTCTCAACTTTTGGTCTATTGTACAGTTACTGTTTGTATTAGTTACTCTTCTCACATTGCTGGCACAAATATCCGACACTCGAAATGAAGGAAGGAAAGGTTTATTAAGCTTACAGCTACTGGAGGTTTCATAGTTTAAAACAGCCTAAAATACATAGTAAGACTTTGGAGACTTATTTACTCAGGAGAGCGAGTCAGTGCCTCTGTCTTCTCCAAGCATCTCCTCTCTGCCCAATGCGGCCTCAATCACAGACACTGCTGCTCCACGCTACAGGGGCTGGAGGAGAGGCTGGGTCACCAAAGTGTCCGCGATGACCCGCTTCACACCTCCAAAGGAAGCCGCTGGCTTGAGGGGGTGGGGCAGCACATCCTGCCAATTTAATGGTTGGAACTTCTCTGGTCCAGCCCTCAAGCCCCGCCCTCATCATCTGGCCCCGCCCCTCTAGCCACTCGCTACTCCTCCAGCCACGTCTGTCCCATGACTTACATGAGGCTTTGGGGTTACAATTAGACACAAACCATAACACTGCTCAAGGAATGTTCATTGAATTCATTGACTTTAAACCTTTAAGGTCAGGAATAAATGCATTTCTAAAATGGGCCTAATGGCTCTAATCCATCCTAAGAAAATGTGATTCATCACTGAAAATCATCAGACCATTAATTTAGGTAGTGAGTCAAAAAATTCCTTACACAACTAGATGCTAACTCGTGTGTAATTTAAATTTTTATCCTTTCTTAAATCTAAATCCTAAGAGCCTATATATTCATGCCATTCTACTTTTGTTGCTAAAATTGTTGGATAATTTGGTTGATGGTTTCCTGGTCAGGTCTGTGCTTCTAGATGTGGTTCTGAAGATGCCTGCATGGTAAAATGCATTTCAATACCCTTGGAATTTCAAAGATAATTTTCACTAGTACGTTTTATATTATATGGTCTTTATAATATAAGCAATCTTTTAGTAACCAGATTTATATGAATCAGTTCTATAAAATTTCTGTTATTACATATGTCAGTTTTACAGTGATAAAAATGATCACTGGCTTATGCCACTCTAATTGATCACATTAAAAAAGGAGACGTAAAATATAATGAATGCTTTAATAACAAGTAAAGCTTCAATGATATAAAAGTATGCTGTGTTGAAAGCAAAAGTATGGAGGTAGAACTTAATTTGATTTTCATATCATTGAAAATAAAGACACTTGATGTGATTGGAAGCTTAGAAAATGTTTGCCTGCCTGCATCTATGTTACAACCTCAGCACTGGAAACATTGCCACGATTACTATCAAAAATAATTAACCATTTCTTCTACAACATTAGAGACATTGGGCTCTAGGGAAAATTATATCTCAGTATTGTTGCGCCATCACTGACTGATGGGCACTCTGTCAAAGCAGCTAGAATTATTACATGAGGGGCTCATTATTCAAGTTGTCAAGTTTGACCTAAACATTATCTCTAAGACATAAAAACTTTCTCTTTTTCATCAAAGAAGTAAATGGGAATGGCTGATTGTGTATAATTTTACTTTGCGTATCATTTTAAATAATATCATTTCTTACCTGCAATTGTCTGCCTGTACTCTCATTACCATACGTCTTCTGCCCGTATTTTGCCATCTGACATTACATACGATTTTTCCTTCATTGCCTGCCATCAGTGATAGATGTTTATTATGGTTCCCTCAAGTCACAGAGGGTGGATGGACTTACTAATTCCATCAATGGGGTAGAGATGCCTACAGCAATGTTTCAGTCATAAGCTTCTGAACAGGATTCAAGCAGGGAAAGATCACATTTATCCCAGCAGCACCCAGACTTATTCAAAAGCTAGATATGATCTCCTTTTTTCTTAGAGAATAAAATTATGTAAGAAAACAGGCAAATGTGAGTATGCTTCTAAGTTAATTTTAGAATTCACCATTTTGTATATATGAATGGTATACACATAACAAATAATCACTGATGATGCTGTTCTCTGATATTTTAGTTCCCAATATCATTCTAAAACTTTTAGATATTCAATATCAACTAGATGATTGCTAATTGTTCAATGACAGTAGGAAATAATTCATTATGTTAGAAACTGGCCTTCCTAGCGTTCCATTATTTGCATTAAGGTATAAAATTAGAAAGAATGGCTAATTGTTTTAAACATGTTTAAGTCATTTATAGTGCTCACATTTCAATAGCTATTTTTTTCATTTATATACGTCCCAGGTGGCCGTGATTTCATGATTATCATTCTTAAAATATCTTTTACCAGGCTACATTTGTTAATTTTTTATGAAAATAACAATCAAAACAAACATATCACCCTATTTAATAAATACAAATTGTGCATAAAATTAATTGTTAAAGTTTCTTTTTATCAAGTCTTAGGTTTGCTGTCCCATATTCAAACAAATGTTACTTTTTAAAGCACCCTGAGTATTGTGAAAATAATGGCAAATAATTTTTTCTACTTATTGGTTAGCAGTCATCATTCTCAGAAAGAGCACTTGTTCTTACTTTACATATAAATAAGTTTAAAAATGTTAAGTGATTTATTAATGAATATGCAAATCCTTGTTTCAGCTGGGATCTCTCTTTTCCTAAAAAAAAAAAAAAACACCTAATTTGCATTCTTGTATGTATAATCACTTGTTTTATATATCAAGTAATGCTGACTCCTAAAAGAACAACTGCTGGAAAGATCAAAGCAAAGTAAAGCTATCTTTGCTAAACATATCCCCACTGTACATACTCCCACTAAACATATTCCTTGTTTTACTAATACATTGCTAATTTTGCTTTTGATTAACTATTATATATTAGCATCTACATGAAAAATCTTCAGGATTCTAACATTTGCCTTTCTCCTGTTTATAAGTTATAAGAAATAAAAAGCCCTTATTTCCATAAATGAAGACAAAGATATGCTATTGCATAAGACTGTTAATGATTCTTTTTTTTTTTTTTTTTTTGCGGAACCAGGGATTGAACTCAGGCCCTCACGCTTGCCAGGGAAGCGCTTATTCCACTGAGCCATCTCCCTGGCCCCTATGACTGTTAATGATTCTATTGTGCATTTGGCAAATGTTGATATTATAAAATGCATATCCTGAATACTCTATCAAACTCACTCAGTTTCTCCTAACAACGGATGAAGGAGGAGGTGAAGATGGAGAGGGAGCCATAGTAAGAACCAGAAGACCTTTGACTCTTGTAAAGCTCAGTTTCAATTCATGAGCCATCTCTTCATGCTTGTTCTCTTCCCTTCACCATTCCAAGTGACTAATTCTTTTTTTAACTGGGTGAGTGGTGTGCTGGGAGTAGCATGGCCTGGATTCATTCCATCATCTAGATCTAGTAGAAAAATAAATGTGAACTCCTTGGATCTTTAATTTAGAAAGTGTGAGTTGTTGAGATGTTATACTTCTTTTTGTATATGATGGGACAAAGTCATTGTACCATGCTTTCATCAATAGAAAAATTTGTTTCTTAACTGCTTCATTATATGTTATAAAATTCACATGGGGGCAGCAAGATAGCTCAGCAGGCTAAAGCACCTGCTTAGGCAAGCTTAGGCATGTGTAAGGACTGCAGTTTGATCCCTGGCACCACAAGCCACACCAGCTCCGCCCCCAGGGCAGGCTGAGTTGGCCAGAGTTAGCCGGTAGTTGTGCACACCTACAACTCCAGCCCCAAGTGGACTGAAAACAGGAGGATCACCACAAGTTCTAGCTGCAGGATGAGACGCTTTAACAATCAAATGCATTAAAAATAATAAAATAAAATAAAATTCACATGAAACTTCACACATACACACACTACAATCCAAAAGATATTGAATAAAAGTATTGTTTTCTATAGTCTTCATACTTGAATTGATTGACTTCTGTTGATTAAATATCAAACATCTTACAGCTAATAAATTTTGTAGCTTTTAACATGGGAGATACTTGTTTCTGTTGCAAAGAGTGGAGGACAGAGAAGCCTATTTCAATTTATGATACATATGAAAGTCGAGGTTAGACTTACAAATATCTGCTGATCACTTCTTTCTACCATGTCCTCTTTATGATATGTGCTATTTGCTGATGTTCTAAGTATTTACACTTTATAATGCACATTGCACTTGAAGTATTTTTACCGCATTCCTAGGAGTTAAATTTCCATTAGTGCCCTGTAAGAAAAAGTATAATAACGTATACAAAGCATGCTAAATCCCTGCAACTGTGTAATGTGTGATTTTGTTTGGGAAAAGCAAAACGGAACAAAACATGAATCTCATCCCTCATGGCACTTGCCTGTGCTGGCCAACAGCAGTGTAATTCCAGTGCTTCATTTTGTTTGGATTCTGAGATGTGCAAATGATGAATCTCTCTTAATGAAATTTTTTTCCACATATATAGTAAAATCTAGGTCTTGTATGCTGTGTTCTTCCAATTAACAATTATTTTCTATGTTTACATCTTTCTAATTGAAAATGAATGTAGAGGACGTAATGACATGGTGCAGCATGAAAAGGGAAGGTATAACATTTAGTCTTCTATATATGTTTATATACTTTGCTCATTGTGGTGTTTTCTGATCTGATCCTATAATTCTTAGCCCTGTTGTGATAACTAGACTGATTAGGTTCGTATTATTCAGCTTACCCATTGCTGGACACAACATCCAAGTTTAAAGAAGGAAGAGACTAATGAGGCTTAAGTTTTAAGGAGATTCAGTAGTCAGCTGATACCAAGGTAGAAACAATGTGGCAGAAGAGCATAGTGGAGCAGCGCTACTGAGTTCATCCTGGCCACAAAAAAGAACAGTGCCAGTCAGGAAAAAGACATAGATCAGACACATTACCCACATTCAGGACCCCAAATCTACCCCAGAACTCTCAGTACTGTGTTCCACCATTCCATGAGGGCATCCGAAAGCCGATCTAATTCACATGCATGCTGGTTGCCACAATTTGTATGAAACGAGTGAAGTTCTGAAACATGAAGCCATTTTCTCATAATCACACTCCTACTAAGAGAGAAGAGGTGGAATTAGACTTTCAGGCAGGTTTCCATTGATCCAACAAACCCGCACTGTTTCTACTCCCACAGGGACAAAAAGTTGTATGCCAGAAATGCAGATTTAAAAAAGAGCCTTGGAATCATTCTGTTTAATCCCAGTTTATCAGGACATTGTGACACAGAGACATTAAAAGAAATTAAAGGATTGAAGGCAGCTAAGTACACATTATAGAGCTAAAATATCTGAATAAATTTCCAAAGTAATCAAAATAATTCCTTGAGTGAATATAGTTTTCTGCAATTACTGTTTTTGTTTATTTGTTTGTTTTAAATTTTGTATATTTCGTACAGGGTATCATTATGCAGCTCAAACTCGTAGTGATTTTCCTTTTTTAGCCTCCCCAGGACTGGGATTACAGGTGTGCACCATCATGCCCATCTCAGGGACTGGGTTGGCATGCCAGGGGTCAAACTTGGGTCCTTGTGCTTGCCTAGGCAGGTAGTCAGACTGCTGAGCTATTTCTGCAGTCCTTGCAGTCACTATTTTTTAAGACTAACAATCATCCATCACATGCTTCCTTTATCATATAACTTAGAAGTAAACTGTATTTGAACTTTTTGTTTTAACAGTTTTGAAAACTTAACTTTTGCTTGTAGAAAAATGCTTAACATGACAAATATGATCTTAACGCATTTTAAGCACACAATGCAACATGGTTGACTGTAGAAGAAATGTACAGTCTGCCTGTAGAACTCATCTTACATAACTAAAACAGCATTTTTTGATGAACACCTTATTTCCCTCTGCCACCATCATTGAATTGCTCTGTAGTTCTTTGATTCCCCTATTACTTGCACCCATTTATTTACTCTCTATCTATGGGTTTGATTATTTTTATGAAAAATAGAAATATATGGATTGTTTTTTCTTATCTGGCTTGTTTCCTTTAGCAAAATGTTCTGGTTCATCTGTGCTGCCACAGTGACAAACATTCCTTGTATGTTAAGCTTGATAACATTCCACTGTATGCACATACTGCATTTTCCTAATCAATAGACATTTAGGCTGTTACTAATGCATTTTAATATTGTTATGAACATGGACATATAGAGTTATTTGAGATTTTGATTTTGCTTATTTTGGAATATATGTACCCAGAATGAGATTGCTGGATTATATTGTATTTCTATTTCAATTTTAAGAGGAAAATACATCCATCCTAATAGGTTGAAGTGGTTATTTGTACTTCATAGATGATTGTGATCTTTCATGCAATACCTAAATATTCATATGTCTTCTGTGAAGAAATGTATACTTGATTCTTCTGATGATTTTTTGACTGGAATATTCAGAAATATGCTTGCCTGTTTAGTACCGATCTAAAAGTCCTTTGTACATTTTAGATGTTCACTACTTTAACATTGATTACAAACATTTTTTCCCATTTGATAGGTTACCTTTTCACTGTTCAGTGTCTTCTTCATTGTGCAGAATCTTCTTTTTTTATAGAGACCTATTTGTCTATTTTTGCTTTTGTCTCTTGTGATATTATTTTCATATCAAAGAAATCATTGCCAAAGTCAATGTCAGAAAGATTTTGCCTTATGTTTCCTCTTAGTTATTTTAAAATTTCAAATTTTATGTGGTATTTTGTCCACTGTCAGTTGATATTTGTGTGTAGTCTAATTTAGGTCTGATTGTATTCCTTTGCCAGTAGATACATATTATTTCCACAATCATTTGTTGTACATACTATCTGAGTTTCATGCATGTTCTTGAAAGCCTTATCGAAGATCCCATAACTATATACAACTTGTATGGGCTTATTTCTCTGCTATTTCTCATGTTCCTTTGGTCTCTCTATACACTTGTCTATCAGACAGCAAATGCAGTTTTATTTTTATTTATTTATTTATTTGCATTGCAGAGCCAGGGATTGAACTCAGGCACTTGAGCTTGCCAGACAAATGCTTCTTACACAGTTTTAATTACCGTATTTTTAATAGACCTTTGAAGTCAAGAAGTATGATACCTGAAACTTCACACCTCTTTTTCTAGTTTCAGTTGCATATTTTCATTATTTTTTAGGATCATATAAATTTCAGGAATGTTTCTAAAATTTCTGTAAAACAGGTCACTAGAAATTTGTGACAGATTACCTTGAAAATATAGATTATTTTGGGCATTATGATCATTTTAATAATGTTCGCTTCTAGTCCATATGCATGAATGGCTTCCATTTATTTGTGTTTAATTTCTTTCTTCAGTGTACCTTCTTTAAAGGTACAAATATCTTGCATTAAGTTTCTTGCTGTGCATTTTACTATTTTGATTCTATTGTAAATAGAAGTATAATTTTCCTTTTTTTTTTTGTAATGCTTTCTCTAGATTTGGTATTGAGGTACTACTGACCTTAAAAATAAATTTGGAGGGCTGAACAGATAGCTGAGCAGATCAAAGCACCTGCAAGCAGTCTCAGGAACAGGGTATTGATCCCTAGGTCTTACATGCCTACCCCAACCCCAGGGAGAGCTGAGATGGCAATTGAGACTAGGCATGGTGGTGCACGCCTGTAATCCCAGTACTTTGGAGGCTGTAAACAGGAGAATCACTACAAATCCAATCTAGTAATGAGACCCTGAAGACCTTGTAGACTCTCCCCTAAAAATACAGAAAAAACAAAATGAAATATAAGTTTGGAAATATTTTTCAAATATTTTGAAAAATTGAAGAGTTGGTGTCAGTGTATTAAATGCTTAATAGAATTACCCATGAATCCATTTTGCCCACTTGCTTCACACTTGGGAATTTGTACATACCTCATGAGTTTTTTTCTTTGGATTACAAAACATGCACTGTATTATAACTCATAATCCTCTCATGAGCGATTTCACTTCTTGGCACCTGCTTTAATTCTCCTCCTTTGTGTCTAATTTCTTTAAGCTTTTTTGTTATTTTTTAGCTAAACTTTTGTTGGTTTTGTGTTTTCAAAAATCAACTTAGTTTTATTGACTTTTTCTACAATTTTACTGTTTTGCATTTGATTATTTCTTTCATATTTATTATTTCTCAATTCTGATAAATTTGAGCTTATATTTTTGCTACCCTTTGAGTTTAAGCTGTATTTTTTTTCAAATCTTTTTTGGAAATGTAGAAATTGTCATCAAAACTTTGTTCTTACTGATAGTTTTCCTATACCCAAAAAGTTTTGTTATATTGTACTTTTGCTTTGTTTTAGGAATAAGATTATTATCAAATTTCTCCTTTGTTTCTAAATATGTCATTTACTTTTCACATATTGTTTAAGTATTCTAGTTTTCTTTTTATTGATTTTAAAATTGTATCTATTGATTTTAAATAGATGTTATAATTTCAATGTTTCTAAATTTGTTTAGTCTTCTCATGTGACCAAATGGATACTGTACTCTACAGAATGCTTCATCTACACTTGTGAGGAATGTATATTCTTCTCCCATATTTGATAGAATTTGAATATATACCTATATATGGTATATTAATAGCTATATCATTATTAATGATCTTTTTGGTTTCATGAAAAATTTTTAGGATAATTTGCTTTACATAACAAAATATAAATATCCTTGCTCTGCTTTGGTTTCCCCTTTCATAGAATATAATTTTTCATTACACTATATGTAATGAAAAATATGTATGATTAAATCAAAACTGAATCTTACAGGAATTTTACAGTTAAATTTGTTTTACTACATAGTCAACCATTGTATACCTTTGGAATGCAATATTTGTTCCATTTGTATTGAATTATTAATAATAAAAGACCAGTAGCTGGTATTTTAATTTATTTTGGGTGTATCTTCACTTTTATCATTTCTTTCTTTGTTGTTATATTGCTTTGTTATTCACTGTTTGGTAGTGATATGCCTTCATATTTTTGTTTGCCTTCTTTGTGTATTTTCATTGTGGTTTCCACAAAACATACATAAAACATTGAGTCATTATTAAATCAATTTTCAACTGATAGCAGCATGAACCACATGCACTAATGCTACTTTGAATCCTCCTCCCTCAGTATATATTATTGATATCATATTTTATCTGTTCTTATTTTCATAGATAATTGATTTCTGTAAGTATATTTTTATAATTTTGTCTTTTAACTTCCATTCTAGAGTTAACAGTGACTACACACCATGTTTTACCACATTCTGTATTTTTGTATGTGTGTATATTTACCAGTAAGTTTTATATTTTAAAAGCTTTCGTGTTGCTGTTTGTGGTGGAATTTCAATTGGTGTTCAACTTGTTACACTGAGCTGAACTGAACAATCATGGTACTGAGTGTGGGAGGCCCACATGAGGACTTTTGCCAGCAGCATAAGAGATAGAACTGGAAAATCAGTAGGAAGGCTATGAGGGAAGTTATACGAGCTGCTGGGGAACTGATGAAAGCTGCTGTTTCTCCTGGGCTGTGAGAACCCTGTCATGCTGGATTTCCCATGAACTTGGCTGTTCTTGGAGGAGGAGCTTGAGACCTTGCTTTCACTGAAAATGACTTCAGTTCATTTTGCGGAAGCTCTGGGCAGCACCTTGAGCATCGCTTTCTGGCTCTTAAAGGGAAGAGGGTACACAGCTTCGTATCCTCGAGAAGCTTGTCATGTTAGCTTTCCTGCTGGGAACTCAGCCATCCTCAACTTCAGTGTGCTCGAGACCTCACTGCTGCTGAGCATGAGTGTGGTGCTTTTCAGGAGAGCTATTGTCCACACACTGAATGTTGCTTCCTGGCTCTAGTGCAGATCCCTCAGCCTGCCAGCACAGAAGCTTCACCCAAATGACACAGATTTTCTGGCTTCTACTGTTGACCTTTGGGCTTTCCCAGGGCAGCTCTTTGAAAGAGGCCTTCTAGTGGGCTGTAGGCCTCAGGGTGGACTTGTGGGAGGCATAATTACGAGTGCTAGGTCTTCAGCGAGACTCATCAATAACATTGTTGTAGAATCCTAGCCCTCAGCTGGATTCTTTAGTCTTCAATGTGTGGACAGATTATTTGCACTCTTTTTTTTTTATTCCACAGTTTTATTGAGAAACAAATAGCAATGAGACAGTTTCAAATCAAATTGGTAGGACAGTTTCA
>NDGM011167072.1:0-10237 GCA_002564305.1 Octomys mimax | reverse complement strand
CAGCTTTCAAAAACACCTTCCTCCACTCTCCCCATGCCAATACCCAATTTTCAAGCCTAAACAACTGTACACTGTGTTAGTCCAACGCTAAATAACTAAACTTACACCATCTGTACTGGAGCCAAATCTGCCTGGCACGCTATGGCAGCAGGCAGTGCTCTTTTTCAGAAATTCACTTTCTTAGTTTGTGATTAGTTCCTAAGAACGCCGCAGCATCTTCTGTGGAAAGGAAGAACCAGAAGGCAAACAGTCTTCCATGGAGTCAGGAGGGGGCACCAAGAGAAACTGAGGGATTTTTAAGCCCATGGGAAGACAACTGTATCCAGGAGGAGATAGGAGAGAAGGGATGTGATTCAGCAGCAGGCACCCAACCTCTTAGTGCTGACTGGAACAGCACTAAGTATTCACTTTGTGGCTACTTTTCTTTAACCTTTGCTTCTCTGAGTCAAAAAAATGAACCAATGTAGCAAGGAAGCTCCAGGGCCAGAGACCATGCTGATTTCCTAAGAGCAGGTGACAGGAGAATCCTAGCAAGCTTCCCCTTTTCTTAACAAGAAGTGCTGCCAGGCTGCTCAGAAATTCCCCTTCTGAGTCCCACAGCCATCCGGGAAACATGAGAAATCAACTATGCTGCAATCACAGCCTTTTGGCACTTTTGTGTCCAAAATAAACTGCCCTAGCCAAGTAAGACTGGAAATGAAGTGTCACCCAATGTAAAAACAGACAGCTTCTCAGGGTTCACTTAACCAATGCAGCTCACAGTGAATGACTGAGCTTAAGAGTACTTTTCAGCCTTATTTAATAAAACACCCAGCAGAAAGCCCCTGAGGCACATGTAATTGCAACGTACTTCAGATCAAGTTAATGATGCAGAGGAAACACAGGCCTGAAGGCTCACTGGCCATAGGCTAAGGAATAAGGGACAAGGTAATAATCCTGCAGCTCTGACTGTCTGCAGGGAAGGAACTATTCCACGCAGGAAACTATTCTACTCTGTCATTTAACTAATTTAAAACTCACCGACAGCCTTAGAAGACTGGTATCATCCATCCTCACTTTTAATAAGTGGAACAAAGAACACAGAGGCGAGCTACTTGTGCACAGGGGCTTCCGCAGCCCAGAAGTGATGTGCACTGGTCAGACTTCAGCTTCCACAGAAGTCAAGTGAGCCGCTTCCCTGGATTTCACCACTATTCACTCAAATCACGGCCAGCACAAGTTCCTAGAAGCCCCGTTCTCCTTCCACGTGTTTGCTTTTTCTTTCCACTTCAGAAATGTCACCTCCTGTAACTCACAATACACCCTTGAAAGCACAGTCAATATGAGAATACTGTATCCTTATACACGTTAGAAACTCAAACCTGGGTTCTTGAATATCTTCTCTAATAATGCTCTTGAAATATCCTGATGTATAAAGTAGGGAATCCGAAGAACCAAAAAGGGAAGGAATGCAAAGGCAGGATATCAAAAAAGTTTATACGAAAGCTTTAAAAGTAGGGACGTATACTCAAAGATGGGGGCCACATACTCTACTTACATACCGTATGCAAAGTGACCCTACACAAAGACCTGCTCCAGAAGCCAGCTACTCAGCGGGACCTGGTAGCTGCACGCACACACTGGCCTGCTCTGGCCCTTCCCCTGAAAGACGCTCTCGGAGGCAGCTGGGACTTGCAAGAGTGTTTTGGTGCAGTGGGTGGCGGGAGAAGAGGGATTCGCCTCTGGGGCGCGGCCGACGTCAAAGGGCTGGCGCGAGACTTTGTTCTGTGCCGCCTCGCAGCAGGTCTGCGCACCCTGGACCATGGGTCCTGAGTGATCCAGCCCGGTCTGGGCCATTTTTCCTAGGCCGCTATGGGAAAGACGCGAGGTCGGTGGCCCTAGGGCTCACCCACCACCCCGTTCCCAGAGCCTTCCACTCCGTCTTCCTTTGAATAAAGCGGCTCCATCGGCCCCCAAGACTCGCACCGGGCGCCTCAGGCCCTCCGGGTCCGCACCGCTCCGCGCAGCCCCGCAACGGGCCCCGAGCCCACACCGGCCCCAAGCCGGCCGAGCCGCCCCGCGCCCCTTTCGCCCACTGCGAGCCGAACACAGTGGCCCCTGACCTCGCCTGTCTCCGGCCTCACGGACTCCGGAACCACCTGACACGCAGTCCTGGCGTCTGGGACTCCATAACCCGTGAGCGGGCGCCGGCAAGCCAGGCCCCTGCCCTCCAGTGATTGGCCGAGAGGACGCGGCCCAGGCATCCTTATTGGCAGGCTCACTGCAGTTCTCAGTGAGCGTGGCGGCCCTGCGAGTACCAAAGCTCCGCCCATCCCGAGCTCGGATGGGGCGGGGCCAGGGGCGGGGCCAGGGAAAGGGCGGGACCTAGGGACTGTAGCCGCGGGAGATCAGTCAGATCCAGGAGGCGCTTCAACTCGGGATCTCTCGTTCAGCGAGCAACCGGGAGACAAAATTCCTGCTATGTCGCACTGCGCTCACCGCTTCCTGTTAGTTACTGACAATCAAGCCCCTTTCTTCTGGAGACGTGACTCTACCAGGTACAGCTCCACCCTATAATAAAGTTTGGCCACCGGACAGCACAATTTCCTTTCCATCCAAGAACTCCTTCATAGTATCTGTTGCTCCACCAGCATCAGCCCACACTAGAGAGGAACCGAGAAGCTTCGGCCAGTGCAGCCAGTCCGACAGCATCAGGTGTTTTACTTCAAGGCTCGCAGCGAGACTCAGCCCTCAACCTGACCCTCAATTCACTGTAGCTGACTGGTGAACAGGGCACAATAGATGGCCAACAAAATCACCCTAATTTTCTACAGTGTCGTTAATATCTACTAAAAATAATCTTAGACTCCCCCACCTATTTAAGCAGCAAAGATCACCTCCTTCCTTCACGAAAAAACAAAACGCTAGGAAAAAATCTTAGTAAGTTACCAAGAGTCTTAGATGAGAGAAAAAGGAACGTGAACTACATAGAGAAACATTCCGAGAGTGTAAAGTAAAAAACTCAGGGACCAAAACCATGCAAACAAAAACAAAACGGGGCCAAACATCATCCACTTCCTCGCTTAGGCTGGTTCCCAAACGAAAGTCTCCTGGAGAAGGAAAAAAAAAAAAGCACAAATTAGTTTTGAGAATCACTCTACAGCAAATCTGGAGTTTTAGAAAGGATTGACAAAGTCCCTCCAGACAGCACCTTGGGACCCGCTGCTGCACCTGGAAAAGAAAAAGGCTGGAGCCATTCTTGTTGCCCTCCCACCCTGCTTGCTCAGCGGGGCTGCCTCCAAGGGCTTCTCAGTACGCTCAGGCTACTCACTTAGTTCACAGTGTGGAGCTGCCTCTGTATTATGTTGCTTCTTCTTCATGGTGCAGAACAGGTCTGACTTTTCTCAGGGCCGGCCACCGTTCCTCTATTTATGCAGGTGCACCTCCCATGGTTAATAAGACACTTGAGGTTGCTCTAGGTAATGCCGCATTCATTGGTAAAGACTGGTGGGGAATTGCAAGAGGCAAGCCACACCCTCAAAGCATAATCAAATTTCATCTTTGACCTGCCAAGAAAAGGGAAGCATTATACACCTGCCACTCCTAGATATTAACAACTAATTGAGTTAAAACTTTTATTTTAAGATTTCATTTCTGTGCCATTCGGCAGGAACTGGAGCTGGGGGTGCTGGCAGAGGGAAGGGGTGGAGGAAGAGGAAATTCCTTCAGTAAGCCCCTCCTTTGGAGGGAATCCAGCTCAGGTACCTGTATGTACAGGGGCTACTTGTTTACTAGGACTCTGCTCCCCTGGGACCAGAGGTAAAACTAATTAACCCAATGACCGACATTCGGCATGGATTTTCCACACAGTACGTGCAGTACCGATGCAATTAAAAGGAGTCTCAAAGTGAAGGCAAAAATGCCGCCTCCGCTATCCCTTAGGATTTGAAGGAGCCGCTGGCATCAGCCTGATCAACGAGTGATTCGTGGGTGGAAAAGAAAGCCAGGCAAACCTAGGGTTGGATGCCTGATAGAAAAGAGCAAGAAAAAGCCCCTGAGACTGCAAAACAGAAATCCAGGGCAAACCAAGAATTTTTACTCTTGAAGGGAGCGAAGCCTAAAGTGCAGGGAAAATTTGTCTCAAGGAAATGACTTGCAAGACAAAGCCAGACCAGAGATGCTTTGGAGTGGGGTGGGATAGAGAGAAGACTGGCTGCTTCACAGGTAACAAAAGTGTTCTGATAGTTTTAAGAGAAACCTCAGTACTGCACAAACACAATATAGAATGAAAAAGAAAGAATAAATTCAAATAAGTGAAAGTACACTTCCAGGCAAGTGGCTTTGGTTCCTACACAGAATGAACAGTGGAAGGGATTTTTGAGTGTTCTGTCTAGTACCCCAGATGACAGTCTTTTTCTGGGGGTTCAACTGCTGAAAGTCATACCTTTATAACACAGTCTGTCTCCTGGTTGTTTTTTTTTTTTTATTTGTTTGTTTGTTTGTTTTTGCAGAACTGGGGATTGAACTCAGGCCATTGTGCTTGCCAGGCAAGTGCTTAATCTACTGAGCTATCTCCTAGCCCCAGTCTCCTGTTTTCATATTGGACAAATTCCCTAAAGCAAAGGGTTTGCCTCTGCAGACTGGGGTGGGGACATTAGTTCCACTTCAATAAAGAACAGAAGTAGTGAAATCATCCATGAACTACAGTCTTGTAGGGAAAAGCCTTGAGTTTATGAATTCTGAAAGAATGGGACTGGGGATGTAGTTCAGTGGTAGAGACCCAGCCTTGCATGTGTGAGGCTCTGGTTTGATTCCTAGTACTGCAAATAAGATAAAATAGGAATGGATTTTAAAATGAAACTCTACTAACCCCCATTGTTTCCTTTATTCAGTAGTTTCTCCCAAAATACACTCTCCACTCTTATCTCAGTAGCCCCCAATTCTCACTTCCAGTAACTGACAATATTAACTGAATTCTTATTGTATACATTGTGTTTAACACTTTGCAAACATCCTCGCAATCAACTCATGAGGCAGGAACTGTTATTATCTTCATTTTGCAAAACAAGAATCAGAGGCTAGAGGGGTTGAGTAATTTGCCTAAGGACACATAGCTATTGGCCAGCAAAGCCAGATGGTGAACATAAATCTGTTAGATCCAGTTGAGCCAGGACTCAGCTACCACACAATACCACCTCTGTCTTCTACACTAAGAACAATTCCCCACCATCTACCTCCAAGACCATCTCTTTCACAAAATCCTATTAATGTAAATTCCACATCATAGTAATGGATACTCATCTCTGTCCAAATGTCAATAGGTACGACTGTCATGTTAATGTCTGCTTATTATGTGTTACCTATTTATTTATTTATTTTTAGTACTAGTGATTGAACCTAGAGCCTTGCACTGGGCCACACCTCCAGCTCTTTAAAAAAAAAAAGTTGAGACATTGGTGGTGCACACTTGTAATCTCAGCACTCAAAAGGCTGAGGCTAGAGAACTGCCACAGGTCCAAGGCCAGCCTGAGCTATACAGTAAGTTAAAGGCTAGCCTGGAATCCACAGTAAAACTCTGTCACAAAAATGAAATAAAATTTTGAGGCTATGTTTTGCTAAGTCACTAAATTGCCCAGGTTGGGCTTTAATTCATGATCCTCCTACTTCAGCATCCTAGAGTGCTGGGATTATAGGTATATGCTACTATATCTGGGTTTTGTTCTTTGTTTTTGTTTTTATTAGTAGTGGAGATTGAACTCAGGCATCTTGCATGCTAATTTAAGCAAGCATTCTACCACTGAGTTATATCTCCAGCCTATGTGTCTTATTTACAAAGGGGTTTTGTAGTCCCTGCTTTGTTTCCACCCACTCTAATTTTTTCCCTGTTTTTGTTTGATCTTAAACAACTGCCTAAAATTATCTCCTATTGTTCTTTTGCTTCTTTACTTGGAGAACTTTCTCTTTAAGGTTCTCTTAAAATACCCACCATTGTGATCACTGCCTTACTGCTGTCCCAGGCATGATTTGATACACCTATCCTGTATTCTATGTGCTACCCAAAGATTTCTTACCCTGCTCAAGCACTTTATTCATTCTGTACTACTTACTGAGAACTATCCAACTCAGGCTGGGGAGGCACTGTACAAACACAAATAAAATAAAAATAGACCCTTGTAGCAATTACAAGGGTGCTTTCTTCTTCCATAAATTATGAGCTTTTCAATAGAGATTATCTTATCTTCACATCTGTTGCTAGCAAAAGCCAGGGAGTGAGAATCAGGGAGTGTTCTATAAATGTATTATCTAATTTTTAAATGTGAAGACTCTAAATGTGAAGGCACTAAAGAATAATAACACCTCTATTTATGTATGTATTTTTTTCTTTTTTTTTTGGTGGAACCGGGGACTGAACTCAGTCCCTTGCACTTGCCAGGGAAGCTCTTAATTCTACTGAGCCATCTCCCCGGCCCTATGTTTGTCTTTCTAAAATTGTATATTATCTATGCTAAAAATATCCCTCACTTAACCATGTTAGCTTCCTAAGTTATTGCACCAATGAACACGAATGCAGGACCCAAGATCTTCAAGTACAAAGGACAAGTTACCCTAGCTGTTTGGAGTGGGAATGGTGCTGCTGCAGATAGCCCTGGGATATCAGGTCATATCCCCTTCCCCAGCAGCCCACATTCAGTGCCTGATCTTTGTGGGTCACCCCTGACTCCCCACCTGGACATATCTGAAGGTTGGTCGAGCCTTTATCAGATCTTAATTTCATTTCTCCCTCAGTACTAATCCTAAGAGCTCATCTTAACAAACATCCTGCTGTTTCAGAGCTGGCTTCCCTTGTTACTTCTTCCAGTAACTTAAAATCAAAGTTACTGAAGAGTAATCCGCACGCACTCTGCCTCCTCACCCCTAGTTGATTTCTCTACCCTTTGTGGTCTTTTCTGGAAATTCCTGTCTCACTGGCAATGTTGAGACCACCACTGGCCATCTACAGTGAGAAACAACTCTTTTGTCATCTTCATATCTAAAACAGTAAACTATTCTTACACTCTGTCTTTGGCTTCTACCCTGTTTTGCTCTCTGAGCGGTTCACCACTTTGAGTTGTTCTTTCTGTAAGTCTTTTAATTGCTATTTTTCCTCTTCTCTCTTGTCCTCCTCTCCTTCCCCTTCCTCCTCTTTTTCCTTAAATGTAGGCATTCCTGAGGTTCAGCCCTTGGTTCTCTTCTAACTTTTCACAATCTCTCTGTAACTGCGGTGTTGTAATACTGGGGACACACCCAAGATTAGAGACACTCATGGGACAAGATGGGTTAGTGGAAAGAACAATCTTTAGTGTAAAAAATTGACTTGAAGTACAGGTTTAGCTAGCTGAGAAACTGTGAGAAAGCTATTAAATTTGTGTTTTATTTCTACCTCTGAAGTGAACCTGACACCAATCTCATGTAGGTAGAAGTTTTTTGTGCCCCAAAGAATCAATGTCTTCAACTGGTTCTTGTCTTACATACATTGTATCCGTGCTGAAACATTCTTGCTGTCCCATCCTTCACCTGGCTAAATCCTACCCACTCTATCATCTTGCTTTATTTTTACTTTTATTTTTTGGCTGGCTTGGCCCACTCTGAAGTCAGGGCTGGCATGGCATGTGGTGCCAGAGATCACACAACAGTCCCCTGCCTAAGTTTGTCTAAGCAGGAGCTTTAGACCGCTGAGCTATCTCGCCAGCCTCTGATCTCACTTTAGATGTTCCTTCTTGCAAAGAGCCTCCTCTGACCCCTTGGCTGGATAAAGTTTGTCTTTGATGTTGTCTCACAACCCTGTACAGAACCCTCCCCTTGCCATAGCACTGTGCTACTGAATTGCTTTTGCTGATGAGTGGTCTGTGTCCCTCATGGGAGATGAGGTCTTGGTCCTGTTCACTGCTACATGCACAGGGAGGCCTCTAAGGCAGCCTCCCTTCCCAACCATGGCTCTATGTCAGCTTCTTTACATTGACTCCAAAATGTTCTCTACAGCTACTTTCCCTGACCTCCAACTACCTGTTGTGATTACTTTCCAGTATTTTTTCCCTGGATGTCCCTGGAAGTCAACATTGGCCTATCACAGACTAGCCTCCTCTCTACCCAAATCACCAGGCTCTTGTACATTCCCTATGTTTTTATTTTATTTTATTTTTTTCCATAATTTTATTGAGAAACAAATAGCAATGAGACAGTTTCAAACCAAATTGGTAGGACAGTTTCAATCCTATGTTTTGAATCTCTGGGATGTCAAACCTACAAATCCTCATAGGTTTCTTGTGCTCCTTCATATCAAATAATGCCAATTGCCAAGTACTTAAATTGTTCAGTTTTCCACTCCTTTCCATTTCTCTTGCCACCCTTGCTTTGGCCTCCACTCCTCTTAACATCTGCAATGTCCCTCTGATCAATCCCAACTTAGAAATGGCTTCCTATTGCTCAGAGAGTAAAACAGAAGGAAAGCCAAGTGAACTCATGCTGATTGTCTACTTCCTGCCAATATGCACCTGCTTTACATGTATTATCACATTTAAGCACAGAACCTACTTTTCATCTGACATTGAAGTTTTCCAATATGATGGTTCCAGCCTTCTTTCCAGCACTCCACCAAGCAAAGGCTTCATACTGGTTGAGTTTCTCATTCCTTGTATCGTAGACACATGTTGAGCATCTTCATCTCGTGCTCCTGATGTTATCTCTCCTCGTACTTTCCACACTAAGAGCTCGTCCAGTGTTCAAGACCTGAGTCAAGTGCCACCTGCTGCTTAGGGCCTGAATCTCACAGGACTTCAACTTTATGCTCTTGTGCCTCCACGCACCTATCTTATCTCATTGTTTGCCTTTATTAATTATGTAAGTTTAGTCTCTATTTTCATTTTACTAGATTGTGAGCTTCATGAAAATATCTATGTATTATTTTTATGTCATTCCCTCCCCTCACAAAATACTTGGTACACTATGAGCACTCAAGACACATCTGTGATAGTAAACTTAAGCTTGACTTTGACTTTACATTACATGACCTAGAACAATGCTTTTCAAACCAAATCTCAACCCATTATTGGACTGTAAATTGGTAATGGGATGGAGGTGTGGCTGAGTGGAAAAGCACTTATTGGTATTCTGGAGGCCCTGGGTTGAATTCCCAGAACCACACACACACAAAAATATGAAATGAATGATGTGGGTTGCAATCAGGCTTTTTTAATATTAAAAAATATTAGAGAATGTCACAAATACTAAGGTAGGCATTGTTTTGTTTACTTTCATAATATATGTAAATGATCTGAGTTGCTATAAAATATACTCCTTCTTGTATCGGTCCACACATGGGAAAATGTTACTATATACGTACGCATTATTTCAGTCACCTAACTACAAATTCCTTGGTGAAAGACAGCTAGCCAACGGCCAACGGTATTACCTTGACAACAGGGAAAGCCTCTCCCCTGCACTAAGCCTCACTCCTTCCAGCAACCACCAGAGGAACTGAAGGGGAGACTTCAGGAAAGTCAGGTCCTGCCTCTAAATGAGCTTCTCTTTTCTTAATAGAGAAATACATTCCTGAGGAAACTACAGCAATGCATAAGAAACCAGCAGTGGAACTACAGAACAGATCTTGGATTTAGAGCCCAAAGACTTACATTATAGTTCTTGCTTTGCCATTTACTGGTTATATGACAATGGATAATAGCTTGACATCTAGAAGCTTCTGTTTAACCAACAACAAGTATAACTGTATGAGCTAGGTGTGGTGGTGCACATCTGTAATCCCAGCAGTTGGGGGGCTGAAGCAGGAAGACTGTTGGAGATTTGAGATGAGCCTGGGCTGCAAAGTTGAGTTTAAGACCAGTCTGAATGACATAGTGCGACGCTGTCTCAAAAAGACCATAAAAAAAGAAAAACAATATAGTATCACGTGTAACTTATTAAAAATTAAAGGATGACTATGTAAGTTTTTTTCATTTATTTATTTATACAGGGTCTCATGTTTTTCTTTTAATTATTATTATTATTTTTGTATTTTTAGTACAGGGTATATAGGGTCTCATTACACAGATAGGACTCTTAGTGATCCTCCTGTTTTCAGCCTCCCAAGCATTGGGATTATAGATGGTTGCCACTACACCCAGTCTCAATCTCAGTCTCAGTGTGCCCCAGGGGTGGGGCCTGCACAGCATGCTACTTATTTATTTGATGCAGGGTCTCATGTTATTTATTTATTTATTTATTT
>NDGM011167069.1:0-13887 GCA_002564305.1 Octomys mimax | reverse complement strand
TTTTATATTCATAACATTCAGGTGATTGCTCTTACCCCCCAACCTTGGGGACTGGTCTTTACTCCTAAAAAACATCTTGCCTGGGAAAAATATATCCATCCCAGTAATGCTTGTATCTATCAGTTTGCTGGACTCATGGCCTTGATTCTCACATGGGTGCCTTATATTCTTGTGGGACAAGTCTTTTGCTTGAACTGTGAATGAGTTCTGGATATTTTAGCTTTTGACCTTCAAGAACTACTTTGGATTGTGTGCTGGAGTGTGTGTGTTTGTTTGTTTGTGTGTGTGTGTGTGTGTGCACACCTTTGCTTGGATACTAAGTTATCTTCATAAAAAAGATGGCTTTATTTGTTCATGTCCATGTGGATTTCTCAAAAGCAAGTGTCTGGACACTCTAAGGCCTGGGTGTTAGCAGTTTTGCATTGCCTTTTATTTCAAAAGGCTAAGCAATGAATAACAAAATGGAAAAAAAATCAGGTGAAAATAGAGTACATTACAAAAAAGAAAATAGAGTTGAATTGTAAGAGGAAGTCAGGAATGCAGTAAATACAAAAAATGCATGCTACAGCTTGCTATACTCTCTACTATTGGATCACAGGGTTGCTTTAGTCCTTTAGCAAGCTGATGCAGAGAGATAAATGCAAAAGGATACAATTTTTGTGCATATGATAAAAACACAAAAGAAGGAAGATCACTCTTGATGTCTACTCTGAGAGGGATGTTTGCTGTGCTTTCATAAAGACCACTCTGTTCAACTTAATAAATGGCTAGTAACATCTCAGTAAGACAAAAATGAATATCTCAGGTTTGTTTCTCAGTTTGCTCACCTAATGCATGATGATATCATTATGAGCACAGTTCATTCAGTAAGAGCGTCTCTATAGGAACCAAGCTACGTGGTCAGTCTGCACAGCTTTGAGTTTCAATTCAAATTAGAACAATTTGAAGTTTACAATTTCTGAACTGCTTATGTAAATTTAAGCAATTTTTAAATGTATTTGGTAAAGGATCTCACTACACTGTTTGGAATCATAGTGATTCTCCTATTTTCACTCCCTAGCACTGGGATTACAGGCATGGGTTTTCACACCTGGTCTTGGTGGCTGGCTCAGCATACCCAGGGGCAGGGCCAATGTGGCATGTGATACCAAGGATCGGACCCAGTCCCTGCACTTGCCTAAGCAGGCACTTAGTCTGCTGAATTATTTTGCTGGCCCTAGTTTAAGCCATTCTTAAGCAGGTCTTCTTTCAGTGAAATTTGATAGTTACTTGGAGCCAGTATATATGAGATTATGAATACTTTATAAATTCCTTGAGTGTAGAAAATCTATATGGTTGGTAAAACTTAGAATCTTATTTCTTACCAGATAGGTAAACTTGAAAGTGATACTCACTCTTCTCTGATTTGAAATAAGAAACAAACTCCCACATTTTAACAAGTGAGCTCAGATAATTCACATGCACAATACAGCATTTTTGTTTTGCTCGGTCACATGAAGGGGCTTGGTTTAACAAGGAGTACTCATTTGGAAGAGACCAGAGAAAAGCAGGCAGAAGTTCAAGGAAATAGTCCATAATTTCTCAGTTCTGAATCTTCTGATTTGTCTGTTAATGTAGCAAGCTGCTGTATGGTTCTTGACATAAGGCTGCTATCTTTATTTAAAGAGCCCTTCACCTGGAGGCATTTCTGTAGTCATTTTAAAATTGAAAAGAATCATCTTGAATTTGACATCTTGGCTCTGCCTGAGGTATTCAACAAAAAATATTTTGGAGAATAGAAAATCACAAAGAAAAAGTGGTAAATGGTCATGGAAATGAAATAGGTTGGTAAAAATAGTTATATTCCTTCTCTTTCATTTTATAGGAGAGATGTATTCAAGCAGATTATTTTGTAATATTTATTGCATAAAAAGCGTGTTGCAAAAAATCACATTTTCATCATTTGAAGCACAACTGCTTCTATCTCATGCAACAGGTAGGCTGCTTCAAGCAGAAAACAATAGAAGCCTAATCTCTAATGGCTTGGAGGAAGAGAGGATCTCGCTAATAGTATGGAGGTGAGGCAGGTGCATTCACTTAGGTTGCCTATTTTTTTCTGAAAGGCTCTTGAAACCACCCTCTTCTGTATGTTGGCTATTTAAAAACTGAAAGCCAAGTTACCACAGTTCCAGAAATTATATATAAATCATTTGGTTATCAAAGTGAAGCCCCTAAATGGCTTCACTGTAACCACCTATAAACTTGTTAGGAATAAAATGTTTAGACCCGTATCATGGTTTGAGATTTTTTTTGCAAGATAAACAATGTAATATAGAATATATTTTATTATATTTTATAATTAATCACTCAAAGAATTATATGCAAGTGTAGGAAGCCTTTCCACACACTAAACACTAAAGGATCCAACAGAGGGCCTAGAGCTTGTAACAATGCTTCCCACAAGTCCAACTGGAGGCCTAGAGCCCACAACAAAGTCTCATGCAGGCCTGATTCATGGATCTGTGCTGGAAATGTCCCAAAGTCAGTGGTGGAAGCTAGGAAGTCTATGCCAGCGAGATGAAGGTTCTGTGCTAACGGACTGAGGGATCTGTACTAGAGCTAGGAAACAATGCTCAAGGTAAGCACTGAAGGTCCCCAAAAAGTATTACAGCCGTCCTCAGCAACAGTGAGATCCCAAGCTTTTCCAGCTATGAGGAAAGATGAGTTCCTATCAGGAAAGCAAATGTGACAAGCTTCTCCATGAGGTTGAGCATTTCATTATCTTCCCCTCCAGAGCCAGGAAGCGATGCACAAGATGAGGACCAGAATTCCTCCAAAGTTCATCAGGAAAGCCAGCATGACAAAGTCCTCCAGCAGAACAGCCCAAGAGACCCAGGAGCTTCCAGGAGCTCCAACAACCTCTTTTAATAGCATCCCTAACACAGTTTGGCAGCTTCTCCTGTTCTGCCTTCATGCTGCTAGCAACAATCCTCAAGTGGGCCTCCCACACCCAGCACCATGCTAGTTTAATTCATCTGGGTGAAATAAGTTGACCACCAGTTAAAAATGTGCTACAGCCCCACTTCAAGATTTCTAAATCAAAAATTCTAGGGATAGGGTCCAGCACTCTAGGCAACTAAAGCTTGCAAACTGGTTCTTCAATCTTTGTATTACCTTAGAATTACCTGAGGAATTTTTTTTTCAAGGCCTCTACAACGCTACAGCTCCACAGTAGAATTATCAAGTTTTGAGGTAGAAAGATTGAAAAGGAAACAGGTAGGAAATTGAGCATTTGTATCTCCAGAGCTTCTGGCTTTAGGTTAACAGTAACTCACTCAAGAATATGGAAATCATCTTGGCCTAGACTTCCCTAAATGGACAGTGCTATTTTCTGAAAAATAATTTGTTTACCCACTCAAATTCTTACGTTGAAATCTTAACCCCAAACTACTGTTGTTAGGAGGCGTGACCTTGGGAAGATGATTAGGTCATAGAAGTAGATATTCAGAAAAGGATTTATACCTTTATAAAAAATGTACAAGGACTTTCCACCACTGAGGTCAGAGTGAAAGGTCATTTTTCTATGAATTAAGCAATGATCCCTCACTCAATACTAAATGTATTACTACCTTGATTTTTCAACTTCCAATCTCCATAACTGCAAGAAATAAATTTCTGTAGTTTATAAACTTCCCAAGCTATGGCATTTTTAAAATATAACAACCAGAAATGGTTAAGACATGGTCTATGGAGAATGGTAGACAGCTACAAAGAATATGCTTTTTAATAAGCATCACACTAACTGTTGGATAGCTTATTCAAGAGGACTTTTCACAAGTTCAATACTTGTCATCTTAGCACAGATCTGAATTTGAACTTACTTTTTTCCTCTTACCTTTAAAGTATTTTCACATTACTTAGTTGTATAATTATTGTCTGAATGTTCAAACAATAAACTGAATAATTTTAAAAATCAAAGCAAATACAATTTTCACAGCTTTCATAAAAACAGTGAGGATAGTGGTAGTGCAACAAAAAATCCCCCCCCCCCAGCTAATACACTTCAGTTTCATAGTTTCCTAGGTACTAGTTCCTGTTCCAGTTCCAATTACTTCTGTCTCTTAGAAATGGCTGATCACTGAAATGCATAGCTGGGCACTATGACGCACATTATATAAACCAATCCCCAACTGGTGAGCAACTCTGCCTCTGTATTTCCTGTTTGTTTATCCCACATAAGTCCTAGACAAACAGAGATTAGGGCCTGATAGCTAAATAAATCTTCCTCCAAGTTCTGGATGTCATTTTGGCCTTCTGATTGCCAGTGCATCTGGTGTGTTGGCCAGGAAGATTGCCCATGCTGATGTCTTTAGTCACTGGTCATTGCTCTTGCAGATGGAGCCAGGACTTCTCCAGATCCTGGTGAGAAGTTTTGCCCTTGAGATTTCTCAAGTCCCCTTAGATGTCTGGAGGAGAATTCCTGGCTCTCTACTTGAATGGCTCATATCAGACTCCAAATGCAGGAGGATAAAATATGTCTGTCTGTTTACGTCTGCTCACCTGATTCTGGTAAGACCCCTGGGGGCACCCCAATTAGGCTGTCAGTCCTGCTCAGCTTGAGCAGGAGAGTCTGATCAACTCTCATCAGTCAGTAAAACCTTTTAGGGAAGAGAGGTTGGAATGCTTAGCCTTAGAGTGCCTACTGAATAGATGTGTGAGTGAGTGGAATGGGCAGTGTAAGCAATAGGCTGCTCCATCTGTGTCTCAGGACTGGGAAGCACTGATTGGGCTCTCACCTGCAGTTCCATTACCATACATGTATGGCATAACCTCTTTAGCTAAGTTGTACCTAAGTCCCCTTGAAGAATGCAGCCAGGCAAGCTTCTGAATGATCTCTCTCTGAGGGTAACCCACTCTTTGTCTGTTGTGCTATCATTCAAGCAGCCACAACACATACCAGGTAATCAGAGATGGAAACAAATTAGTTAAAACCCATACACCCTGACTGCAGGAAAAGGGATTTTCTGAAATTATGACGTTAAAAGTGAAACCAAACTGCCGCCTGAAAGAAAGAAAGAAAAAAATATAAAATAGGCCCATTCTTTCTGAGAATTCTGTCTTGTCACCCACTGAAGTTTCTGCTAACACCTGCAGCTTCACTCTATACTCCTGGCTCAACTACTTCTAGCCAATTGAACTAGTTCCAGGTAACCATTGCCTGCATTCATCCATAGAGATCCTTCTTCCAGAGCCTTATGCTTATGTACCTATTCTTGTCAGATGGCATCATCCAATGCCAACCCATGAAGACTATCAACAATTTCTTCTGAATTCCACATTCTGACTGAGGAAAATTAGACTATCAGCCCTGGTGAGTGAGTTGCCATGGCCTTTCCAAGGGTTTCCTTACCTAGAAACAATCCAGTCAAGTGCCTGTCCAAGACATCAAAAAGGCTGACAAGAAGCCAAGTAACTAATGCTACTCTGAAATCTGATAAGAATGGCACCTGATGTCTATAAGAAAATTCAGTCTGATAGATGCTCGTACTGCCTGGAAATGAGTTATAAGGATTGTGCACACGAAAAGCAAAAACAATTGACAACTTCTCATCAGTGTGACAAGCTCAGACTAGGTCAGACCAGGTTCCCTTCTTCAGCTGGACCACTGGAAGACCATAGCACCACCACCAACTGGGACTCTTACTTCTTGCCTTTTCTGCAAGCCACAAACTTGCAGCTTGGGAGAACATCTCACCAAACATGGCTTCTTGTATGTTATTGTCCATATCACTTCTGGGAAGAAACCTTCTCTTTGAGTTAGAAGTTCTCTTCTTTTTTACACCAAGTAGTCAGCCTCTCTCTTGTTTAATACTGCACTTTCAACACCGACTTTTTCCAGAGGGGGACAATGCTTACATCAGCCTGAGAGAGATAACCACAATGTTGAAGTTCTGAAAATTCCCCTACCCAAATGTGTAAACAAGATTAATTTCTGGGCCTGATCATAAACCATGCCTCCTCACCATGACCTCAGATGTCACAGGAAGCACAAACAGGTATCCAGCCACACATCAGCCTGGTTGGACTGTTACTCAATTATCACAAGTGTTTGAAAATTCACCCACTATTTTTCATGGAGGCTCTGATGATACATTTGGTCACTATGAGATGTCCTGTTTCTCTGTCCCTTCCAGCTCCTCGACTGTATCACAGTAACTAGGCCCTGAGATTGAGCCACTTACATGCCATCTGCATCAAACAGTTCCTATGACATGAGAGACTCTGCTAGAAATTGAATTTCACAGCTAGGTTTCAAAACTGTAAAATGCTTACAGACTGTCAAGCTACTGAAATACACCTCTCCTTCCTTTAAAGCCACTTCAGAAACTACAAGCTGCTAATTCTGGCACAATTGCCCACCTTATATATTAGCTCAATCTTCTGCCATTCACAGCCTGTTGGTACACCTGCCTGGCCCTAAAGATGACTTCTGCCTTTGATTGCCTCTTGTCAGCCAGCCCCTTAGTGCAAAGACGCCAATATGGACTCAAAGCTTGACTTACATATACTCAACTTCCCAGAGGTTCAAAACTTGATTACTCTCTTTGAAGAAGATCACTACACTTTTGATTGATGACATCCAAGCTACCTACTGGAAAGGCACAGAATCTCTTCTACAGTATCTGACAGAAACTGGTTACAAAAAAGAAACTGCAGGAATATCTTGGAGCTGAAGGCTTCTATAGAATCTGGACCCATGAGTTCACAAAAACAATGCTGCTTACTCAGACTCTCAGCCTCTGGCAAAAATCAGTCAGTACCTGTGCAGATACCTTGATACAATCACTATGTGCTGCCTCTGCCTTTGACTCTGTGCTCTAATGGCCACTTTCCTTCTGATCAACAAAGCTGACAAGCTCATTTTAGTTCAAGATGTAAATGTCCAGGTGCCACATGCTATACTAGAATGAACTGTTCTAAAAAATAGACATCCTGGCAGATGCTAAGTACACTTGTTTATGGATGGAAGTAGCTCCATTAGGAATGAAATGTAGCAGGCTAAATATGCCATGGTCATCTTGGAAAAAAATATTTTCACCAAAACTATCCTGCAGGGATGATCTGCACAACAAACTACTTCCTGCTGCTATTTGGAAATCTGCCACCAACATTGGAAAATAATCTATTAAAAAGGCCTAAACCTCCTCCAGGGATCTGATTGACTGAAACATCAATCCCAGCCACTAGACCTGCCCCTACCATATGTTCTTCAATGTCAAGCTGTTGCATTGGCTCCCATGTCCCTGCAGCCAACTCAGGCTTCAGGACTTATCAGTACGGAGAAGACAATAAAAGTTTGTAGGGTCCTTCTGTAAAAAGTAATTCCTAGATATTGCCCATGCTTGATCATTGGCAACAACAACAGGCTTGCATTTGTAGCTGAGTTAACTGAAAAATTAAACTGAAAAACCATGTACAGTGTACAGGCCACAAAGCTCTACAAAATAAAAAACAACAGAATATAATTCATGCACATATAATCCAGGTGCACATTAACTACCTCTACAAGTTTCACAAATACAGCATTAGATCCACTGGAGAATTTACCTGGTCCAGAAACTTTGCTTTGAAGAGATGATGCAGTCAAAGGTCTTCTCTGATCACTCTGAATGCTGATTATTCCACAGAAGATTGAAGCCTGAGGATAGAGTTCACAGAACTGCTCCATAACTGTCTCCATTAATTTTTGTGTCTTTTTTGGCTTCTTACTTCAGTCCTTTATTCCCTACCCTCTGATAGCTTTGTTTTTTGCCGTAAACTCCATAGATGGTTGCCCAAAGAAAACAAAACAAACACTTGACCAAGAGTTCCTGAGCATCTGAGACCCACTGAACACTCTCCTAGATCAGATTTACCCCTTCACTACCTTGCCAGAGAAATGTTACAAAGCAGACATGCCTAAATTTTGTCTCTTCCTAAAAGCAACTTAAGGACAAATTCTGTAATAAGACAATCTTGGGGAGCTTGGCCGGGGCCCATCCTAGGGTTAGTGACAACCCTAATGTTACTGCTTCTAGTTGTGTCTTGTCTCAGAAGATCACATATAATATGCTGTATTGTTTGTGTCCAGTTGTCCCTAAAGCCTCATGCAGCCATAGGGTAGCTTCTGGAGTCTGTGATTGATTATTGTGGGTGAGGATTCTGCGCTTTCCCTGGGGCAGGTAATTAACATTACAACACAAGGAGGAGAAAGAGGCTAGCTGTCTGCCACAGCTGCTGCTACTCCTTTTGATCTTTGCTCTTTTCCCCTGCCATGAACAGCTGCTCCATGTCATGTGTCACTCTGCCTTGGAGACAGCTCAGTATGGACTGAAACCTCTGCTAACTGTGAGCTAAATAAACCTTTCCTTCCTTAATTGTAGGTGTTCAGTATTTTGTCCCAGCAATGAGACAGGAGTAACTGAAACATACACTCAGAAAAGATTTTCTGGGGAAACTAAAAGAGGGGAAAAATGTCCCCTCCCAAGCCAGTATACTTCAGTTTCTTAGTTACCATGGTAATAGTTCTTGTACCAGTTCCATTTGTTTCTAGATCTTAGAAATGGCTGGTCACTGTGATGCACAGCTTGTCACTATGATATACATAATATAAACAAATTGACAAGCCATTCTGCCTCTGTGCTTCTTTCTTGTTTATCCATTTATGTCATATAAATCTTATCAGGACCTGATATTCTAGAAATAATCATAATCAGTGTTTAGTGATGCACCACAGAAAGAATGGCTATCATCAAGAAGTCAATCAATAACAAATGCTGGAAGGGTTGTAAGGAAAAAGGAACACTTCCCCACTATTGGTACTAGTATAGACTGGTCCACCCAATATGGAAATCAGTGTGATTTCAAAAAGTTAGGATTAGAAGTACCATTCAACCCAACTATTTCCCTCCTAGATATTTTTTCCAAATGAACTGAAAACATCATACCACAGTGATTTATGTGTACCCATGTTTCTAGCAGTGCAATTTGTCATAGCTCTATCTTGGAAAAACCCAAATGTCCATCAACTAAGGAATGGATAAAAAGATGTGGTATTTTTGCAACTGAATATTACTCAGCTATAAAAAGATAAACTTGAGGCTTTTGTAGGTAAATGGATGCAACCAGAGACTATATTTGTAAGTGAAATAAATCAGGTCCACTTGTTTAAACATTGTATTAACTTCCTAGTGTTAGAACCTGAAAGAGTAAATAAAACGTGAAAGGTATAATAGATATTGTGAAAGGGAAAGACTCTGTTCAATGGGAAGGAAAAACTGGGATGAGGAAAAGGACAAATGAAAGAAGAGAAAAACATATTTATGTATATATTCAAGATAGAGTGAATAATTGTACTGCTGATTTCTGCTGGTCTATTGAAGGGAGCAGTTAATGCTTACATTTCTTCTTTTTCTTTTCCTTTTTTCCCCAATAGTATATTTAGGTCTGGCAATCTAAAAAACTGTTTTGAAGATAATATTATGTAATGCAACATCATTGTTGAATTTCTTCCTTGTATTCAGTGAAATTCTGTGCTGTTTCTAATCTCATTTCCCATTTTCCTTTACCACATTGTATATTTAAAAAAATAAAAAAGTGACAAAGACAAAGGAGCATGGCAGGCTACATGAAGTAGAGACAAACTTGCTAACTGTATAAAAGAAAGGATGGATTTGGGACAAGGTTGTGATCAAAGTATTTTACTGAGGGGCACACAAGATAGCTCAGTGAACTAAAGCTTAGGCAAGCTTAGGCAAACACAAGGACAATGATTTGATCCCCAGAACCACATGCTGTGCCAGCCCCACTCCCAGGGCAGACTGATTGGGCCATGAGCATAGAGGCACATGTCTGTAATCCCAGCACTGGGAAGGCTGAAAACTGGAGGATCACTATAAATCCGAACTGCATAGGGAGACCCTGTAACAACCAAGTACATTAAAAAAATATTTCATTGAGACATTTATTTTTTGAAACATAAAATGAATTTTTACCAATAGAAGAATGTTAAAAATTAGAGGCCTTTGGTATGCCTCACTGAAGTACAATGATTCCCCACCATGCCCCAGAGTGACACTGTTTGTAACACTATGTTCACAGGAAAGAGAACACTAAATTTAACCTGGGAATTTCTTGGCCACAGAGAAGAGCCACTTAGACCTTGTCAAGCATTCATGTTCCACACTGCCATAGAGAATGGTATCTCCCTGGACAGAAAACTCTAAGGAGTGTTCTTCAAAAAAATATTATTGCAATCTACAGAAACTAACAGTTTATATTGAGAACTCCCCTCACCCACAACATCCCCTATATAAAGTTTCATAAAGCAAAATGAAAAATGAAGTCTTCCTCCAAATCCTGGGAGTTTATTTTTTTTGGTGTTTTTGCTTGCTGTTGCATTAGATAGGTTTAAAGTCACCATAGAAACAGACTCTGCAAAATGGGGTTAACAGAAGCATAGCATAGCTGACATGTATAGGGTGATGTATCTAACACTAGAAGAACACAGCTTTATGCTGGGATAAGTGTTTTTCTACGTTTCTGGTAATAGAACTCATATGGAAATAATTCTAGGTCAAAAAGCCAGTTTCTTTTTTCTCAGCTGTATTCTATAATTAGAATACTTGTTCTTTGAGGTACGGGGTGGAGATACCATTCTTAATATTGTGGAACTAGATATGTGAGAGTTCAATGTCAGATATTTTCCAACTCTTTGCTGACAATGGTCACATAAAGTGAGGAGACCAGCTGACAAATAAAATCAGAAAGAATTAGGTACCAGAAGGGTTGGGAGAAACACACAAAGTACAGGTGCAAAAGTGAAATATCATCTAGTCTGGTTTGAAAAATGAAAATTATTCCTATTACAGTATAGCTGTGATTCAAACAACTGACATTTTTATATGTAAACTGTAGTGAAGTAAAGACTCAGTTAATGTTACTGTATGAAGTGAGGTCAGAGATACAGGTATGGACCAAGTCATGGACCAAGTGTTTATGAGCCAAGGCCTTAATTGTTCTGTGCCCCAGTTTTCTCTTCTACAATATTTGGCTAAAAGTATTTAGCTGAAAAATCTCTTTATAGGGCTAACCAAATAGCTCAACTGATTAAAGTGCCTGCTTAGACAGATGCAGGGGCCAGGAGTTTGATTCCCTGGCCTGCTGTGCAGGCTCAGCCCCTGGGGTGCACTGAGTGATGATTGAGATTGGGTGTGGTGGCATGCACCTGTAATCCAAGCACTTGGGAGGCTATAAACAGGAGGATCATCACAAGTCTGATCTATGCATTGCGACCCTGTACACCCTATACACTTTGTCCTAAATACAAAAAAAGTCTTTACAGGATGATATTAAATTGCAATATGGAGAGAAAGGTGGGAGAGGGAAATTGGAAGAAAATTGAAATAACCCAGATGGATTAGTAGGTAAAGTTTTAGTTTCTTGAATTTTTCTTCCAATGTCAAATAAGTAACTAGTAAACTCTTATCACATACCAGGCACTATTCTTGCTGTGGAAGTACAAGGATAATCAAGAGCAGCAATGTTATTTCAATTTAGAACTTAGACTCCATCAGCAAAGACAGATAAAATAAATACAAAGTAATAAATGCCGGCACACCAAATAGGGTAAGAGTTATGAAGGGAACAAACAAAGAGGAATCTAAGAAAATTTTCAACATGAAAAAAGAAGGGCCAGGTTTCCTTTCTTCTTTTTTGGGTCCTTTTGAGATAGGGTTTTGCTACACAGTTAAAGACAGGTTGAACTCACTTTATAGCCCTGCATGCCCTCAAACTCACAGTAATTCTCCTGCCTTAGCCTCCCAAGTACTAGGATTGCAAATGTGCACCACCATGCCCAGACTCAGGGCCACTTTTTTTAAAACTTAATTTTATTTAATTTTTAAAAAGAGTACAAAATGGTATTAAAGTAGAAAAAAATCATAAGTGATATAAAATTTCACTTAACAAAGTAATATAATTTCACAGTATTTGTTATAATACATAGAATTGTCCTCCAACGAATTATTCATACTACCAGATATATGCATGTAAAATTGGACGAAGAAAGAAGAAAGAAGTGTATAAGAAATTAAGAATAGGAAAAGCATAAACAATTGAAGAAAAGAGACAAAACATATTAAATATTATTTGATCATTTCCACAGGCCAGCAGAAATGCACAGTACAGTTGTCCAAATCATCCTGCTTACATACATAGATAAATCTCTTTTCCCCAATTCCTTCCATGTCCTTCTCCTCAACTCAGTAACTCCTTTTGAATAAGTTCATTCCTTTTCCCCAGTATCTACTGTACCCATCAACTTCCCTTTTCTCTTTCAGGTTCTCACACTAAGGAGATAATATGATGTTTGCACATGTGGTCTGGTTTATTTCAATTAAGAGTATGTTCTCTAGTTGCATCCAATTGATGACAAAAGATTCACATCTATCCTGTTTCATAGCTGAATAATACTCTATTGTGTAAAAATACCAAATCATTCTTCAGTTGATGGGCATTTGGTTGTTTTCAGGATATAGCTATGTGCTGCTATAAACATAGATGCACATCATCACTGTGACATGAGGTTTTCAGTTCTTCTGGAAAAATACTCAGGAGAAGAATAGCTGGTTTGAATGGGACCTCCAACCCTACCTTTTTACAGAATCTCCACACTCATTCCCATAGTGGTTGTACCGGTCTGCCCTCCCACAAATAGTGGAGAAGGGTTCCTTTGTCTCCACAGCCCTTCCAGCATTTATTATTGGCTGACTTCTAGATGTTATCCATTCTTTCTGGGGTGAAATGGAGTTGCAGAGTTGTTTTAATTTGCACTTCTCAATTAATCAATGATCTTGAACATTTTTTTATATATGTGCTTACCATGTGTGTTTCTTCCTCTGAGAAGTGTATATTCATCTGAGATGCCCACTTTTGGATTGGGTCTTTGAATCTGGGAGGACTGAGGGTTTTTTTTTTTTAGTTATTTATACATTTTAGATAAAAGACTTTGTTGAAGGAACAGTCAGCTATAATTTTTTTCATTTGTCTGTTTTCTTTTTCTCTGTTGAAGATTTGCTTTCAAGTGCAGACACTTTTCAAAAATATGAGATCCCAGCTGTTGCTTTTTTGAAATATTTCCCATGCAGTTTGGTTTTTGTTCTTGAACTCTCTACTCTCTACTTACCATTATGTCTTTAAGATTTCTGTCTACATTTTTCTCCAGAAGATTTAGTGTTTCTGTTTTAATATTTAAGTCTTTGATCCATTTTGACTGTATTTTGGTGCATGGTGATATTCATGGGTACAGTTTTATCTCTCAGCATGTGGAAAGCCAGTTTTCCAGCTTCATTTATTAAAGAATCTTTATCTTTCTTCCAATGAGCATATTTAGCCCCTTTATTGAAGATAAGGTGGCTGAGTGTGCTTGAAGTTGTGTGTGAATCTTCTGTTTTGTTCCACTGATCCTCAAGTCTGTCTCTATGGCAGTACCATGCTGCTTTTATCACAGTACCTGTATAGTATAATTTCAGGTCAGTGATTGTGATACCTCCTGCCTTTCCTTTGTTTCCCAGGATTGATGTTATAGTTTGTGCCTAATTGTTCCCCCAAATCCTCATACAGTCATGGAGCGTGTTTCTAGAGTTTGTGATTAATTCATGAAATGAGGCTGGGATAATGGGTCTTAGTATTTCTGGGATTATGGATGTGGCTGCTACACCTACCCTGCATCAGATAGAATGAAGGAAGTATAAGGAAGAGAGAGACTTGCTCTGTGTAGCCATTGTTGCCACTATTCCTCCCACTTGCTCTTGCTGTTTTTCTGTATTCTGCCACCATGATCTGTTGCCTTATGCTATGTGCCAGGCT